>JMQE01001212.1:0-82635 GCA_000731825.1 Hypocrella siamensis
GGGGGGGGGGGTGGTGTTCGCCACGATACACGAGAGAGACAGATTGCAGAGGCGCCGAGTTTGCAAAAGTCGTGCCCGCCCAAAATTTCTGGCCCAAAATGCTGCACTTGCCGAATCTTCGTTCCCGATTGAGTTAGCGCAAGCTTGGGAGGGGGTCACATGGGGGAGGGGAGAGGAGGGGCTTGATATTCGGTACCAACCGTATGACAACGTTGTGGAAATCTTATACGTTATGTTATATTCCACGAGCGAATATGCTCCATAATGGGTCATTATTTCTCTGAAATGAACTCATCCTATTGGGCGGATGGTTTAGTGGTATAATACTCCCTTAGCATGATTCTGCACTCAGGGCACGATTCAATATGGGAGTGGTCCGGGGTTCGATTCCCCGTTCGTCCAGCTGTAATGGTATCGATTCCATTGTTATACTTCTTTTTTTCCCTTTTGGATGCATCGTTCCTTTTGTGTCCCTTACTCGTTTGAGTCATGATGTTCCTTTTGACTTCCCACTTTCTCAACATGTCCATGGCCGACGCAACGAATATGATGCACATTGCGAACTACAACTACAATCGCCTTGTGCGTTGCCGGGAACCAATGCTTGTTTAATTTGAGAAAAGTCTCATGATTAAGATTAAGCCTTAGCTCTTACCAAAATGATTAATCGCGTATGTACTTTTGATGCCGTTCATGATGCTGCCGCCCAATTGACTGGTTTCGCCACCTGTTCCTCCCGTCTCTTGAATGATCCCAACATGCTCCTATTTCCGCACACAGAATGCAACTCCGATGCCGGGGTAAAGAATACAATTCATGTCTAGAACCCATTCCGGAAAAGATGAAAGTACAATAAATGCTCCTGGGTATTGATGTGTTAAGCGAGAACAAAAAAGAAAAAAGACTCATCTCCATTCACATCATGAAGGGTGATAATTGGAAGTAAATCGTTCCGCATCGTCGTGTGCTAGCGGGTCTGCATTCACGCCCTGTGGCGCGGGATGGGAGGGTTCATTGGGTGCCATCGCGTCGGGTGAAATGTCGAATCGGGGCTCGTCGTGGGGAATCTTGCCACTCAACGCTGCCGAGGCACCCAAGGTCAGGAGGTCTGCTTCGTCCATGTAAAATGTTGGCTTGTCCCTGAGATACTGTTCATGAAAGAGTTTCAAAAAGGGGCCGGGCAGCTGTTGGCCAACGTCGATCTTGAGCTGATCATCCTTTCCGATCCACAGGTGACGGACAAAGATGCCCTCGCATGCTGCCCCGGCCTGCGGAAACCCATTGGCTTCTGTGCACGGCAATGCTTGGATGGAGTCCGCGTAGCTGTATCGCACAAAGGTGCCGAAGCCGCCTTGATCCGACGGCTCCCCGTTTTCTCTGTGACGAAACCTGTCACATCCGGGATAGGGGCCGTCATCTTCAGGACATTTCTCCCAATCTTGCAGGATTTCAAAGGTCGTGGGGTTATTCTGCGAAATGATGAAACCTGTGTTGAGATAGAGGTTGCCGTATCGGTCTTTGTTGTAATCCTCCTCGGGGTCGACGGCGAGCGCCATGGAGTTGAAGTCAGGATTCAGTTTCCAATAGTTCATGAGCCACTCAAAAGGTAGATCTAGGTTGGTGAAAATGGCATCGGAGTCAAGGAAAATGCACACATCGTGCTCTTTGAGAATCTTGGAGATGATGGAGGGCTTTTTCCAAGATGCACGCCTGTCAAGGGGGTCGACAGTCTTGACGTAGTAGTACTTGTAGCCATGAATACGCGCTGCAAGCCAGAGTCAGCTTTGTTTTCGAACTCGGCACATGTGCTGTTCTTTCCTCGACACCCAGATGGTTCATACCATATACGTAGTGGTTGAGCAGGCCTAGTGACAGACCGTGAACACCCGCGGGACTATCCCAAGACATGACTCTGGGACCGTATATTTCACCAGGCTCATCGAAGTCTCGATCATCGAGGTCGATGATGCACAAATTTTGGCCCATAGGTTGTTGCCAGTGGGCCTTGCCGTAAAGCTTCCATTCCGATGCATCATACGGCTTGAAGACTGACTGATTGGGTGCCACACGGGGCTTGTGCATCTCATTGAGGAAAAACTCTCTGAGTTGCTCGTCCCGTGTTGTTCTGTCGGTATTTGTGCTTGGCGTGGGATAGGAGACATTGTTGTTATCGACCAACTCTAGGAGGTCGGCAGAACATGATTTGAGTGGTCTAGATTGACAATTCTCTCGTCAGCATCTTGCAGCCAAATCGTGAATCTCCAAAAAAAAGCGAACCCACCTGATTGGGAACTTCTGAGAGTCGAGATGACTGAATGTGAGGCCGGCAAGGGCCAATACGAAAAAAACTGAACCGGCGAGAATAACGACGCCACGGGTCGAGTACAACGAGTTGGCCAACATGGCCTCGGCTCGATGGGGATGTCCTTCCTTCGGATTCTCGAGCTTTCCGGCTAGGTGATAGACCTTGTTGGCAAAAGGTTGAGAATCGTGGTGCCGTCGTGGATAGCTCTCAATCTGACGGCGTAGTGTGGCGTATGCGGTTCGTCGGACATGTGTCTACCATGTAACGAGAAGTGACGCCTTGGTAGGTATATTTCTCACCCAAAGTCCTTTTTTTTCCTTCTTTTTCACTTCTTTTTCTTTCTCTTTGAAAAACTGCGAGCTCGGAGGGGCGGAAAGAGAAGGAGAGACCGAGGCGCAAGCAAGCCCAAATAGCAGGACCGGACCTGACCAAGGACGGAAGTCGAAACACGAATCGCAACGAATTGCTTAGTCGCTAACAGAGCTGAGAGCCGAGCAAAGCTATGCAGAGCAGAGAGCAGGCTCGCCACGGGTATATGTCGTGAGGAACAAATCGGCACACCTGGACTCGCAAGTCGGGCAAGGATATCGTAGACGGCATGGCGACCACTTTAACAATCTTGATCAGTCGGCGCATGGACGCAGAATCCGCCCCGAGCCAGCAGCTACGGCACATTTATCCGGCCGCCGTCGGCATGCCAACGTCAGCGCGCACTGGCGCATCATGGCCTGACTTGAGTCGGCGCCGGGGGTTACGAGAATCGGGACCCAAAATGGGAGATGCCACCAGGAGGACGCGTGGCTTGGCAAAGCATTGACAGTCCTGGAGCCGAAGCGGCGGCGCCGCGCCGCCCCCTGCCTTTGCCCCCCTCCCCTCTCGGGACCCTTGCTTGCAAGGCTCGTTCAAACTAGTGACGAAGACGAAGGAGGCGATGATCGAGGACTCGAGAAGTGGCTGCTCAAACTCTCGGCTTTCATCGGATTGTGTTGCTCAAAAGCCCAAAATCCCCCGTCTTGCCCGATGCACAAAAGGACGCACACACGCCAAGACTCGGCTGCCAGATTATCTGGGCGAGGGCGGGAGTCACCTGGGCCTGCCAAGCTGCATCGCTTGTGCGCCGTGCCATCCTCTTCCCGGGCAAACGCCCCAGACCCCCCTCCCCACCATTGGCTGAAACGGACACCAGAGATCTGGGATGACGAGTCCCAATTTGGCGGCATGGCGTTGGCTTGGGCGTTTCTGTTCGCCGCCTCCACTCCCCCCTTTTCCCCTGCGATTCCCACTTTAGGAGAAGTTTGTACGTAGTCCTGCAGAATTCCTCTCCATGCACATGTGCTACATGCTGGGCATAGGCGGGCGGCGCGTGCCCACCCAGGCAACTCGCAGGTGCCATGCCCCGCGGGTAGGGGGGGACCTGGTGAGATGTAAACTTGTTTTCAGCCGCCCGTGGCTTTCCCAAAGGAGCAGCTGGCACGATGGAGCCGATATCGATATCACGTCAAAATGACTGGCCCCTGCGCACAGAGCACAGAAATTAGAGAGCAATTTCAGAAGCGACGCCTGCAGTGAATGAGCGATACGATAATTTTTTTTAAAAGCAGCCTGTCACGTGACGATATGCCCTCTGACGGCCGACGACACCTGGCAGGCCATTGACCCCTGGCAGGCCATTGGCACCTGGCATGCCACTGCCGGACTTGGCTTCTTTGGTCGGTCAACCTTTCCCAAAACCAAGGTGGTATAGTCAAGGTCCTCCAAGGCTTCTTCCTCCGACAGTGGTTTCGCCTTTGCGAAGGGATCACCACAAGCATCCCTCTTTGAGCAACTGCTGACCCTTTGATCCTTATATCCTTTCAGACCCCCCAAGGGGCTGAATCAATAGACTTCCCCGATCGATGGGTATCAACCCCCGAAGAAGCCGAATAACTGACGAGCATGGCGGCGAAGACACAGATGAAGCTCTGGAGACACCTCCAAACCATGCCAAATTCCCAAGCACCATAATGGGGGCAAAGCATGGAACAAGCCGGTTTTGTTATATTGACTAAAGGCACCGTTGAGAGCGCCCGTTTTCCACCACCCCCTTCCTTAAGGAGGAACGGGAGAGGAACACGCAGGTCGAATTCTTGTTGATGCGAAACGGCGACCAAGACGATGGATGGTGTCTCATTCAAGGGCTCCAAGTCAACCACTTGTTGATCCGGGAGAATCAGCCCTAGAACCTGTTAGAAGTCTGGAAACAGGAGTCGAAAGGAACAAAGGAGCAGTCAGTTTAGAATCATCAACAACCAAAACGCAATAAAACATCTTGCTAGATTAAAGTGATCTATCCAGCGCCACTCGTTTTGACCTCATTTCTCTCATAGCTCCGTGAGCCCTGACACATGGCCACCAATCCCACATGGAAGAGGTATTTGCCCCGCCTCACCGGGCCACCTTTTTGAATACGTCATCATGCGTCATCATTCTGTCGAAAGAGAAGAAAGCAAAAAGAAAGAAAGAGGTAGGGACCAAGGGAACTACAACAGTTCATGTCGTAAAGGCAGAATAATAACTGGACAGCATGATTCAATCAGCAGGTAAACTTGGCTCCGCCGTCAAAACAAGCATGAGCGATTGACGACATACTATCTCCCGTGGGGAGAACAACGTTTTCTTTTCTTACATGCCCGAACACGGTCGTGGGGTAGTCACAATTGCAATTGGCGCCCGGGCGTCTAAATCTCCTGACTAGTGCCTCTTTTCCCTGTGCCTCTTCAAAATTCGCCCATTTTTTGCCGCCTTTCGCCGAGCGCTCGCTTTCCGGAATAGATCGCAACGTTGTCTCAAACTCCACAGCCCACGTTTTCAACGTATTCATGGCTCGTTGACGTTCGTCTAGCTACGCTCACGCCGCTCTCCGGGTGAACCGAGTGCCAGTAGGGTAAGCATCTAGGCCAAGTCTGGTATCGCTTCTTCGTCAGTTTCTTCGCTGCTGTTCGCGTCCGCGCTGGATGTTCTGGGGAGACCATGTGGCGAGACTGCGCTTATGCACCGCCACGAGAGGTGAAGAAGTATCACGAATTCGTTGTCACGATGCGCGTGGCTTCGGCCACAAAACGAGAATTCCCATGGAGAGCCCCTCCCGAAGAACACACAACGCCCGTACGCTCAGCAAGAAAGCTTGCAAAACTTGGACAGCCGGTGCAAACAATGTGTCAGACTTGGTCAACGCACCACTACATCGAGGAGATGAATGCGTGTAAGATGATTCGCGGGTCGGAAGTTGGCCGAGACCAGTATCCACGTGCAACCGCTAGCGACGTCCACAGACTTGTATGCAGCGATTCCTGGCATCGGCAAGGATGTTTCAACGCGGCAGGCATGATGGCCCCAGACTCTTGGGATTACTGTATGACATGATTGAATCAGGGCGTCGTGGCGTCTCGATTTAAGTGCTCATGGCAGACACAACCAAGGCATTGAGAGAGAAATGAGCCCTCTCAATTATGTGCGTTGAGTCTGCGAGCACGTCGGTTCCCATTGTGCATTCCCGGTGGAGCACAGGGGACGTGGTCCTCGTTCTAAATCTGCCAGATCTTCACATAATTGGCTTTGACTCTCTGCCTTTAATTCAGCACTTCCGCGGTTTCAAACATATCCTGGCGGGAATTCACTTCTTCTGGGTTTCTCATCCAAGCGGTGTCGCACGAAGGCCAAGTCCTTTATCAATTGCTTCGGGAATTGTAGGTACGGTCTATGGCTCAAAAGTCCCGTCTGGAAAATGAACAACGCGATCAACACATTGAAGATTTGTCTAAACGAAGTAAAAAAACTCAAGGAATGTTAGAGGAACATTAGACAGGATACGACCTGACTTACGCGCTCAGATCCCACGAATCTTTCTCACATCATAGCGAAACAGATCGTAACGAGCAGCAGCCTAGCATTGCGGCACTAAGGGCTAGGATTGAGGCTTTAGAGGCCGCAATAACGCAGCTTCAGTGGTAGCAGGCGAAGACAGTCTCGGCTTTTCTTCTTCTTCCCTTATACTTGTGGTCTTGTCATAATATAATCCCTTATTAATGTTCTTCATTAATGTTGCCTTATCCTTCTTTTGCTTTTGCCGGGCTCTTATCGGTCCCCCTGCTCTCCCCGCGCGGCCGTCCCGTCGCCTTACTGTTGTTCTTTTGCTGACCCGTCTCGCCGTGAGACAGAGGCGGACGTATCCGCTGTGACGGCGTGGCGTGAACAAGCCGCTCGTAATATCCCTGTATATCGAGGAGCCTCGCCGCTAGAGCCTCACATGTCATCTGGCCTAGACAGTTATCTGTCAGAATGGGCCTGCCATTCTGAATCCATTGAAATTCGCTCTTGGTTTCGAGCAACATGACAAAATGTCTTAATTCTTCTACCTGGCCGCTTCTAGACGTTCGAAGCACAAGGCCTCCATCATCTCGGGCCAAGAAATTGTACCTCGGCAAAGCCCTAATTTTAAAAGCTATAAAAATAATAAAAAAAAAAGGAAAAAATGTGAGTAGCCCCTGGTTTGTTTCGTGACGCACAGCACAAGCTATGGACTGCTCTCAAAGGGAATGATATAGATTGGAGCAGGTCCAGGGTCGTTTCCGTGGACAGCAACTGGCGCTTCAGTGTCTGGAAAGGGATAGAAGGTCAAAGGACCTGTCACGGCTCACGGAGCCAAGGAACAAGAAATCAAGGATTGATCACCAGAAGGTACCCTTATCTGGTTATGAGGACTTGATTTTATGTGTGGATGATGATGAAGAAGAAGCTAATTCCGTCCACCGAGCACACACCGCTTTAACTTGGGATAACTGAAGAATTTGAATTCTGTCAGCTCATATCTATGCGTGAAAAGTCTTTATTACTTTACATGTATATCCACCATTATGCTACTTGTCTGGGTATACGACGACACGAGTCTCATCTATCGACGCTGCTTCTTATTGCACCGTTTTGATTTGACCAGGACGGAGAGAAGTCTTGGCGTCCTCATGCAAAAACCTGAGGACCGCCACGTTTTCTGCCCGAGAAAAATGCGAGTCGGCAGCAGCTCATCCTAACGGACTAGTTCTGCATCTTCGGCTTCATCACCTTCGAGCCTCGAATTCATGTGCTTGGACCAGACAAGACCAAGCGCGGAGGAGTATACCATCCGCTTTCTGAGCTTCATCACGCGATATACCCTAAACGTTACGCAGCATGTGAACAAAACGTCGCCGCACCTATAGTACCGCAACGAAAGGCTTATATGCACGAGAGACTTTGGGAAAAGCTCAGGGTTGGGAAGAATAACCTTAAAAATGGGCTTGTTATAATGATACGATCTATCTTGTGTGCTTCTTCCTGAGCATCTTCCTGATTCTCCTCCCCAGCCGGAGTCCCTCGATCTGACTGCGAATCTTTTCTCTTCGGGTCGGTTCGGAGAGCCTGCTCCTTCGGCTACATTCGGTCTGTCATCTTCTCTCCTTTCCACCCATCTCATCACGCGGCCCAGATCCAAGCGCGTGAGGCAGATCCCTCTTGGCATGTTGCAGTCCTCACGCACGAGCTTCGTCTCTTTGTAGCTCAACCACGTAAGTAAGCCATGTCTCAAAAGGCTCGACATAGGAATCTTGTCGAACGGCATTTGCTTGAATATCACCACCTGTGCCGAAGACAACTCCCGACCGAGGTCCCGATATATATGGTGCTTCCTTAGAGAGTCTCCTGTCGGAGACGAAGCGGGCCCGCCTCGCGAGCAAGGCTACCGCAAAACTTCTCAAAAACCTTCCCACCCCTATTCCTACTGCTTTTTTAATGCTAACCCGCCATAGATCGACAAGTAGGATTCATTGTGCGATGCGGCGGCGCGAGAAGTGCGGAAAAGAGCTTCTTGACAAGCTCCCTTTTAACGGCGGTGCCGATTGAGCTATAGTATTAGTAATGTTAATACAATAGTCTGAAAGAGAGTGATTGAGGAGGATAACCATGGCCCTGTTGAGCCTGACATTTATCGCGGATAAGACGATTCGTCGGTCTCAGCATGATGTCCCGATGCTCGAAGGAATTTCGCCAAGTACATGGCCAGCATGTCGCAGACAAAGACAACCCTCGCCATGTTTCGGATCTAAAGCCAGGCCAAGAAGCCCGGGACGACACATAACGTCGGCATCCTGAACCGCGTGACCGGCATTTCCGAGTACCACATTCTTTCTCCCTCAGAATTGATTCTGAGTCTTGTCCTCAAAGTGGTGTGGCTCTGGGCAAGGGATTTCCATCAATTCATCATCTTCATTTGGCGTGGGGAGGAAAGGGCTAGGTGGCCACTGGGAAAGTCGCCATTTCTGATGAGGAATGAGTAGCTGTAGAAGCCACCCAGCATCCGATACACAATGTCCATCTCCAATCCCAGGTATGATCCAAGCAAGCCCGGAAGTGGCCCCTAATAAAACCAATTCCTCACAAGTAGTCAGTCAACCCACAGGGACTTACTTGGAAGTGCTTTCCCTTCCCTCGTAATCCGCCCAGCGTACGATGCAAAATGTACATCTCCAATCCCAAGTATCATCCAAGCAAGTCCGGCAGCGGCCCCTAGGAAAACCAGCTATTGTATTAAATAGTTACTTTATAGGTAGAAGTTTGTCAGAGAATTCTATATCAACTTGCATTAAAGAAGTTAGAAATGTTTAAAAAAGGTGGAAAAGGGTGCTGGTTGCATCTGGTTTGAGAACTTGAGATCCAATTCTGACTCGTCAGAAGGCTTACTTGATGAGATTTAGCAGCTTTGAGAATATCAGCCCATTCTCCTGCTAGCCCTATTCACCCGACTCAGATGGGAGTACCGACCAAGCCAACAAAAACCATTGCCTTGATCAAATACCGGCGAACATCAGTCAAATCTCGACGAAGAGTTTCGAGAAGTTCGAGCATTCGGACACCACTATTAATAACAAGGATAGTAGTAAGGCGCGATATCTGCTCCTTAATCCTTAGGAAGTGTTCTGACATGGCGTTCATATTTGGTGCTAGAATCAGTGTATTTACTGGTGCTAGAACTAGTGATTCTTCGGTTTGTTTCGCTATAATAACTTAAAGAAAATATTTCTTTAACAAAGATTCAGGTTGTAAAGATAGAATGAAATAAAAAATGAGAAAAATTTTACAGACAACCATCCCATAACAAGGTAAAAGAGAGGAAAACCCACGTTTCTCAGATCTAGTGGAATCGATTATAGCGCAAGAAACCATCGGCCATGTCTGGGTGTGGATGGATGTGCCAATCAGAGGCTCGAGGTGTCATGGACCCCAGACCAAGCAATGCCATGAGAGCAGCAGCTGTCGTGGAGTAATTGTCAGGGTCGTTGTTAGAAGGAGTGTCAAATTCGCACCTTGCTAGCTGCTGACACCTAGCTAGAGAGGACACAATTGATCTCTGCCCCCTCCTTAGTACCTTGGGGCAGAGGTCCTCCTTATATAGAGAGCTACTGTGGGAGTGTGGACAAGTCTGAGTTGTCTGTCTACCTCTGTGCCCTAGTAGTGGCACGCACTGTATCTATGTATCTGTGGATCAATCTGGTGTCCCGTGATACGCCTTAGCGTGACAGCTACCTAGCCATCCTCGCAGCTAGGAATGCTTCCGCAACAACCACACTTCAAGGCTGCTCGTGTGGACATGAGCGCCTTGCTGAATTAGCTTGGCAGCATGCCGTATATGAGGCCACAAGCCGGGACCTGCTTAGGTCGTAACTAAGGATGGAGTTGAGGGCGGCTCCGTTGAGGTGCTCGGTGCATGAGTTACTATCTTACGTAGAGAGAACGCGGGGGCCGATGCAGTGGCTGAGCATTTGACAAGACCATCAGCACGGTCCATGAGTACTTCAACATAGCAGCCTAGAGTGCCCAAAGGGGGATAAGTCTGTCGACCGTCGGTTCTCTTGATGTAGGTGCCGGCGCCAATGTCAGCTCCGAGGCCCAAGACGCTCTTGTATGGACTTGATAGTCTGCCCACACGATACGGATATTGGGTAGGTCTAGGTATATTATATATAGTAAGATAGGCAAATGGGAATGTAAGGATATGGACCTCGTTCTGCTTCATAAATACAACCTTGTGGCCCGTTTCGCTCAGATACTGCTGTATCTCTCGCATGACCGGTGGCCAGGACTGTTCCCGACTATTGTAATCCACCGTCGTGTATCCTGTAAAGGCAACACACACGACGGGTAAGGTGGATGTCGGCTACTGCCAAGCATGTCGTCGTCCACGCACCATGTACAGCGTAAGCCACCAATTATCCGAATCATTTCCCATGGCCTGGAACAAGCACCCCGTCCAGCACTTCGACGCGCCTCCTGGCGACCTTTACTGTTCAAAAGACAGAAATCTTCATGCACCCTCTGAATCTTTTCTGGGCTGCTGTCTAGGTTCACCAACCTCGTGCGAAAGACTGACGCATGAATTCTTTTAGGGGACAAATCTAGGTCTTTCAGCGACAGAAGGATCTACCTACGCAGAAACGGACAATGCCGTGCCGCCACCGCGAAACCAGGTCCTTGTGTGCCGATTTGCAGACAAGTTCGGCCCTCTAACGGCAGCTTGGACAACTAGTTTTTCAATTGCGGCCGCCGACCCTCTGTGGCCCTTATAAAGCTGTTCATGTTGGCCGAGGAGACATAGTCCGGGAAAACCCGGGGCATAGGCTCCCCGCTAGATCTATTGGAAGCAAGCGTTGGTGGCGGACTATATACGCCTTTAAGAAGAGACGCCAGTAAGATCCATATATAGCTGATATAGAATCCTATGTAACTATATCTTTAAATAATATTTACCTTTAATATTTACTAAAGCTCTTACTAGCTGCTTTATCATTATTAAGTTACCCTAGACTATCTAGTACCTCTCTCTATAAAGGTAGTATAGGAAAAAGGGCTCCCCCTAGAAAACCTACACCTAGTTGCGACTCGCTACCATTATAGGCCTATAATAGGCCCTTATTGCCTATAAATAAAAGCCGCCGTGAAGGCCTGGCGTGAACACGCCATAAAAGTGTACCTTGGGAAGGCCCCTGTAAGGCTGTAAGTCCGCACTATTCCTGCTGTGTTTCTGATGCTGATCCGCCGTAGGTTGATAAGAAATAGGACACCTTGTGTGATATAGTGGCGAGAGAAATCCGGGGGAAGGAACTCCTCGGAAAACTCCCTCTTGATAGCGGTGCCGATGCTACCGCGCTGCGCACCCGCGACGACAACGCGGCGATGTGGAACCGGGCCCAGCCGACTCTGGAGGGAGACGAAGCGCGTTCGCGTCACGACCGAGTCGGTCGCCAAGCTCATCAAGGAGCTTTATAAGAATTATTAATTAAATAAATAAGGTGACTATTTATGGCTATATTTAACTAGAATAAGTGTAAGATACCTAGATAAGGGCTAAATTAAGGGTAAAAAACTTAGTAAATAAAGATATTCTCTCTCTTTTAATTATTAATAATAATCTTAAAGTTATTATACTTTATTAGAGTTCTCGTGTTATAAGGGTTCTTAATAGGGACTTATTGCCCGTACATGACCTCTGATCGAGCATAGTCGTAGTACGCCATTGTTATAGCTTTGTTGATCTGTGTTGCTGATGCAAAAACGAAGTTATGGATGTAGCCGGGAATCGAAGCCGTGTTTGTAGCCATACTAAGCGCTATGTCTGCGAAGACGCACGTCCAGTGCAGGAGTGGCAACTAGACGGTCTTGACTATGTTGACGTCCTCGGTGCGTCGTCTGCGATTTCGACGATGGAATGGGTGATTCTTGGTTGCAATCTATGGGTTGCAGGCGGCAGGCGGCGACCTCGTTAGAATTCCGACATCAGGTGCTAGGCCTACTCAATGCCAGCTGGTGTTCAGCTGTCAAGGCGAGAGAGTGCATAAATTCTTGTCTTTGATCCTGCTTTCGTGATCCATCCTGCTGTCCGCTTCATCCTCTTCGCTCAGCTGTAGATCCTCATCCCCAGAGGTGGTCACGGATTCTTCCGCTCCATCCATTCATGACAGTTACCGCCAATTTAATATCGCCGTCCTCGTCGATTAAAGCAATGTGAAAAAGTACAGGCCAAATCATCAGGGCATACAGCACCCGGACTTGAGCCTCCAACGGTTTAGACAGCTCAATGTTTTTTAATAAGTACATTGCTTGCTCCCCAAATTATGCTATCTGAGATATTAACCATTTTAAATAGCTTATCTTGAGGCGTGTGTCCACGTATCTTGGCAGGAAAATCATCCCAAGTCTCTTTGATCCATTGCAATTTGACAATGTTCCAACTGGCATTGCCTGCACCGTCGATGTCATAGTAATATTCAAGTTTTGTTGGACGGCTCTCCTACTCCCCTGATCCATCCAGTATGACAGGAGTCACGAGCATACGCGCCCAAGCCGGTGCGCCGGCGTGATGGCCTCAGCAACGCCTCTAAGAGAAGTCATCATCTTGCGTTACACACTGGCAAACATTCTTGACTTGAGGTAACGAAGCCAACACCTCGTTGTAGCCTCACACCTGTTTTGTCCCGCCGTGCGAGATGTGACAATTCATTTCCGACATGATTTGACGCTCATCATTCCATGCGAGGTCTCAAAACGTCCTTGGCGCTTGATATGAATCCTGTGCGTGGTTGGCCTTTGGAAGCCGAGAGACTACATCGTAACGACGGCGCACGAAGCGGCTTTGCGATTGGCCCTGTCACCCTTGAATAGAACTTCTCTCGTAGATGCGTAAATAAGGTCGATCGCTTTGCGTGGCTGCATTCATTGCGACAGCTCCACGATGCCTTCCAGTCCAAGCGGCGAGAGAGCAACATTCAGACTGTGACAATTGAGTGGAACCATCGTAATGTAGATGCCATCTCGGAAGGGGAGTCTTCGTCCCATGAGCTGAATAACTCAAGGTCAACACTCTATCATTGCCATAACCTGTATTCCCATCATCAGGCCTGCCCAGCGGCCACGCCACGTCTCTATCAACTCCTTTGAGCCTCAATCCTCCGACACCAGTCCCTTCCATGAGCGACCTGGTAAGCACAGAGCTTCGGCTCCAACACGATACTGACCAGCGCCGCGATGCAGACACCAGCGCTGTCACTAACAGTGGTTGCGCTCAGGCTAAACTCCCGCTCGGCCTCAGGGATCTTCTCCATAATCTCGGCGAAGGAGTTGACGTATACTGCGCCCCCCAGGAGGCCTTCCCAGAATACGACGATGAAGACGACATAGACCGACGGGATGAAGAAGAAGAGACTTTGGACTATGAGCAAAGCCAAGTTGCCAACCTGCAACAAGGAGGGCACATATAATTTGTGTATGCGGAGGAACGGGGTCGAGGATCGAGAAATGAAGACGCCGAGCTGGTACAAGAAGCCGTAGAATGGATAGAAGCCGCGAAACTCGTCAAAGGGAGAAGAATTTAACGGGAAGAGCAAGGTCGGCGCAACGCCTTGATTGATGGTGTACTCGGCCACGTACACCAGCAGCAGGGGAACCATGTACGGCAAGAACAAGGCTCTGGCGCGCCTCAAGTTGGTCCTGAGCGAGCTTGCGTTGCCTGGGCGGCTCGAGTACGCGGCATGCACATTGGACGGGCCCGGTGCCAGCAGAGCCGACGACGCTGCTCCGCGCGGCAGGTCGTCCAGGTCGTCCTCGTCTTGTGAGGGATCACGATCTGGAACAGTTTCATAATCCTTCGGCCGCTGCTGCTGCGACGAAGCCCGCAGCGGGCCCCGGGGCAATATGAAGAAGAAGCTCACAAACATGACGACGGGCAGACAAGCAGAGAAGAGCAGGCTGGATCTGACGCTGAATCTCCACCACTCCGTCAAGACGACGTACAGTCCCGCGCCGACCAGCCCGGCAGCCCCTGTCCCCGACCCCCATCCGACCAGACTGATCTGGCCATAGTAATGCGACAGCCCGAGGAAGCTCAACTCGCCCGCGCCGCTGCTGAGACTGGACAGCGCGACGCCAACCATTTTGACCGCGACGGATTTCGAGGGTGGTGTCAGGGCGACCATGAGCATGCCGGCGGCCGACAGGACAATGAAGAGGGGGACTCGTATTCGATAAGGGACGCGGTGTATGAAGTACGGAGCAACGAGCTTGGTGAAGAAGGAGGGCAGCACGTCGGCCAGGAGTACGACACCCTTGGGCATGGACGATCCCACCAGATCTTGAGCTGCGGATAGAATGATGACGTAAAGCACGTTGTTGATCAAGCCTAACGCATGCAACGGCGAGGACGTGTCAGTCGCAAGTCGCCAGCTCTTGAATGGCCATCTTGTCTCTTCGCATTCCCAGGGACTCGGAACCCACCAAGCAGCCAAAAGGCCGTGATGACCTTTGTATCATGGTGTTGGAGCAATGCGGCCGTTCGGGCGCGATACGTCGACCAGGACGAAGCCGGCGAGCCGGGGAGAGGCAGCAAGCCCGAGGAGGATAGTGGTGTGTTTCGGCCCGTCATCGTAAGCGTCATTGGGAGGATGCGGCTAGGGTTGTAGAGTGTAGAGACATGGCGCGGCGGAGATTGTTGCGGATTGGCGATTCGAACGAGGATGAGCGAGTTAGATACGATGATTCGTACGGAAAAGGTGCAGTTGCGGCACGGTTCTTGGTGTTGTGCGTGGCTCGCGATTATCAAAGGGAAGGTTGCGCGTTGCGAGAGGCTCCGGAGATATCAACGTGGGGCCTTATCTCAGTCGCCACATGATGATAAACCGGACTTGAGGTGAGACAAGAACTTCCAACTCCTAACAACTATCCTTCCAACCTCGTCACATATTGCACGCGAAATGGATAGCATTCAGAATATACTATCTTCATCATGGGAGCCCACCACCATACTCGTTCGTTCCGACACTCTCAGCTCACGGCCTCTCTGCCTCTCTGCTGCTCTCCACCACACTCCCCGGCGCAACCCATCCCTCCGCAGAGATGCTATCCGGTACGCTCTCAGGAACATAGTAATCATTTCCTTTGAACTGCGACCCTCCGGGACCTGACGGTTCATTGCCAGCATTTGCCTGCGTCGCCTCCCGCCCTTGTGTAGCAATGTCATTTGCACTTCCTAGCCCGCCGCCGACTTTGTTCACAGGCGCCGGAACGACGTCATTGTCGTTCTGGCCATCTTGGCCTTGCAACTTGTCCAGAGGACCGCCTTTGCCTTCGTAGTGCTCGCCTCTGGTTTGTCTGACGATTCACGTCAATATCGCAAGTCTTACCACACTCGCGCCCACAAAAAAAAAAGAAAAAAGGCCGAAATAACAATGATCAAGACACGTACCGGCCTCTGTCGTCGAGGATGCCGCCCTCGCTCCGAGGAATCCGCTTATTGTACCCACGGTTCGTGCTCAGTTCGTCGCCGTACGTGACCGTGGCGCCGTCAAACTTGTCCGCAGCCAAGGAATTAACGCCCGAATCATCGAGACCCTCTTGTCGTGCGTTGCCTGTCTTGGCCTGGTACGAGTTGAGCTCCTTCTCGGCCTGTTCGGCAATGGCCGTGTAGTCTGTCATGGTGATTGTCTTGATTCTCTAGACGTTGCGATTTGCTTCCTGGTTTGTTATAGCCGAGGTAGAGGCTGTGATTGATGGATGTTCCTCCTATGACACGCTTTCGCGGACAGTATAACTACGTCGCTGCCTCTGCTGCCATGGCTCTTCTTCGCGCCAAAATGGAGCGCGAGTGGTTTGCGTCATCATCACGATAGCCAGCATGAGACCATACGGGTATGATTTCATAGTTGTTGTCAGGGTCCAAATTTAAATGTATACAGTGGGCCGCTTCCTGTCGTGCCGACGACGGCGTCCATTTTTTAGGTTTGTCTGAGGGAACCTTTCGGAGACTCTGCTCCTGGATCGAGATCGCCAACCCAGGAGTTTGGCCGAGTGGAAAAGGACGGAGCGGCATGCCTCACTGGATGTACCAGGTTCGTTGCAAGACCAATGCCACGATTGCTTTTGCCTGTCTCTCGACGCAGCAGGGATTGAAGAGGCTCGTCTTGGTGCTTCACCCGCGTCTGTCTTGTCTGCCTGCCTAGGTTGGTTCGAAGCTTTCCTACATACCTATGTAATTCTAGGGTCGTGATTCAGGAAAATACTCCATACGGATCACCATCTGGTGTTGCGGTTGATAAGCCCACCAAGATGTCTTTATTTTCCACATTTATCGAGGAAAATACGCATTGATCCTGACTGGAGCCACCATGATTGCAGAAGACATGTCAATATTTCTAACATATGGGGAGGAACAGCAAATTAAGGATGCTAATTCTCAATCAACAGATGCAACCTCTTTTAAAAAAAAAGGGGCCCGCAGGAAGCGGAAGCTCTGAGATTCATGACAGAAAGCAGTGTATAGCCACCATGTAAATCAAGACCGTCGCCGGCCGTTCCAAGAAAACCCTAATCATGCTTCCTGCCGAGCTGCACCTCGTGCCCAAGTACCGCAACCACAGATCCGTCGGGAAGCACCTTTTCCTGTCTTTTCACGTGGCCCAGCACAAAAGGGTACGCCAGGTCGCAGGCCAGAGATGTCCCAACGAGGATGATGGAAAGCGGATGAAACACGAAGCCATGAGCTTCCGGCCAATACCACCACAGCAGAATGCACACGCCCGGCAGTCCCAGGTTCGTACCGATAAATCGACAAGCCCTACGATATTGAAGCAGACTCCGTATCAGCCATGACCCAGATTTATCTCTCAAAGAGCAGTTGCGAATGCCCGTCCCGAAGGATTCTCTGTACAGCGAGTGCCATGAGATGTAAATTGTCCTTGCGACAAAAAAAAGCAAAGGACAAAGGGAGAAGGGGAACAGATTTTAGCGCAACGCAGCAAGAAAACTCACCATATCCCAAAACTCTGACCACCCGAATGTCCCCGTTGCACCAGCATGCACAACATGCCCAGGCTCGTGGCCAGCTGCGATACGCCAGCCGACCAGTACGCCAGCTCAGTCGAATCGCGTCCCTGGCGACCCTTCCAGGCCTTGCCGTCCTTGGACCCGAACCCCCTCTGCGGCTCCTGCAGCCACCACCACGCAAACAGGGCGTTGAAAGCGATGCCGAAGCAAAAATACAGCGTCAGCAGGAGCGGCATGTTCCGCGCCACAAGCGGCGACGTGGCGTTGGAACGAGGCCCGAACTTGAGCGTCGCGTACACGACCGCCGCGTCAAACACCAGCCAGGTGCCGAAGCCGGCACGATCGTGCCATAGCTCAGACACGTATGTCGAGAAGACTACTTCCCAGGCGATGTTGATGCCGAGGGCGAGTATGGGCATGGGCGAGTCTCGGGTCGCAAAGGCGCGGCGGACCATGAGGACGTAGGCCGCGAGCCAGAAGAACAAGCCTCCGCCCAGCAGGAGTCTCGAGGCTGGCATGAGCCATGCTGGGGCTGTCGGCGGCGGCACGTCTGACCAGGCCATGATGGCTGCACGGCCGTTTTTTCTTGGGGTAGAATTTTTTTTTTTAAAAAGGGTGGAGTTGTTGATAATGGTGTGAATTAAAGTTTCTTTGTAGCGGGTGGCTCGTGTCGGGACTTCGGGCGCACTGGTGGCGCCGGTTACAGTTGCCAAGACGCAAGCTCGTGTTCGCGCGAAGAAAAAAATAAAAAAAATCGCTCCAAAAACCTGCTTGCAAATGAGGCCGTACAGAGATGATGAGCAACGAGACGCCAAAAGACTGGTCGGCGCCCACGATTCAAGCGCACTGTCTCTTGGTTGTACCAAAGCGTGCCGAGCCTGTCGATAATTCGCAAAGAAGGTCATTGGTATATTCCAGAAGCTAGATATATATGCATCAATATACTGCCCGAGGTGTGATGAGCAAAATCCATATCTTTGTGCTCAACATTGACCTGACGTCATACCCAAGATCCAGATACAACATGCCGAAACGCGCAGGCCATCTACCTTGCCCATACTCACGCCACGGTCCAGGCTGCCAGGGCCGTCAGAGCTGACGAGAGGGCGAGTACGAACTGTAGTGATCCTCCTGCCGTTGGCGCCGCCGATTTGGAGGCTTTCACATTGCACTCTAGAAAGGCATTCCCATTGGCGCCTTGGTGAGTGAGCACGCCGGCTTCCTTGCAGTCCTTCGTGGTAATGACTCGATCGGGGCCGGGATTCCCTGCTCAATGTTAGCACTGGACCGACCGGACATTGTAGCCCATCGCCATCTGCCGACTTTACGATAAGCTGGGACGGGGCATCCACGGACCACCAGAATAAATTTGACCGTTTGCGAGGATTGGGAACTCGTAAAAGGGCCCGCTTAAACTGTTGAGTTTGAAATTCTCAAAATTCTTGTACTGATGGGGATAGTTGTTGGAACCGACGCTGGTCGACTTTTTCAGCAGAGAACACGACGCGTCCGACGCCTTGGAAACGGCATCAGCGCTGTATTGTGTCTTGCCGCACGTAGCCGAGTCCCCGGCGGCAGCGACCAAGACGAAGAGGAACAAATAAAGGGTGGACGACAAATTCATAGTAGGCGCACAAATGGACGGAGTGGCTTGAAGACGAAACCGAAAAAATGGTGGTCCGGTGGAATGCTTGGTCAATGAAGGATGCGCGAATGGGGGGGTAACTTTTGAAGATTCTCCTGTGCGGCCGAACCCGATTGGCTTGACGGAAAAGCCATGGCTCAGCCGAGCAAGGGAAACGAGTTGACGGCCAGAGCTGCTGCTGCAGCGTTACCGTCTGATACGTGCTGTGCCTGGTTGGCTTGTCGAGAGCTCGGCCCGCATCTCGGCGCATTCATTCATGCAGTGCTGACTGCACCCCGTCTGGAGCAGGAGGCGTCAGTGATCGACAGGCTGCAGCCGCTGGGCGC
Organism: Hypocrella siamensis; assembly: GCA_000731825.1. NCBI lineage: Eukaryota > Fungi > Ascomycota > Sordariomycetes > Hypocreales > Clavicipitaceae > Hypocrella > Hypocrella siamensis. Next base: position 19,154 of record JMQE01001212.1, read on the forward strand.
TTGGCCCCTGCCGGCAGCGGCATCAAGCTACTGTACTGCTGCCTAGGCACCTCGTACCTGCTACCTACTACCTAGTAGGTACCAGGTAGCAGGCACTGACTAGCCGGGGCAGTTTGGACCAAAAGACGTCGAGATTTACGCAGACTCGATACGAACTAGATACGCGACCCCTTCTTGTCGGGTTGGGCTCGATCAGGCAGGAATCGGACACCTGGTTACCGATGCCAAGCATTGTGCTATGCGACGTCTTATGTCCGGCCTTGGGTCCTGCCCCGGCTGTCCAATTGGCAAACGGGAGGAGCTTCGGGGCATTGAGGTGCAGCCATCAGCTGTCGCATCCGTAATGCGCCTTGGTCAAATGACCGACCGACATGTCATCTGCGGCCAGACGAGCCAGCGGTTGTGGGCTGCATGGTGATGACAGTTGCCAGCTTTGCCTCGTTGATGTTTGATCATGATGCGCTATGTACGGACTACGTACTTGGGGATGTGTTTGTACGAGTGGGACGGCCCACTGATGACTGAGACTTGGTAGACCAGACACGAACTGCACGTGCATTTGGACTTTGCTTGAGGCAGTCGTCGATGGCCAGTCGAACTGCCGGAAGCTGTCAGCACTAACTGTCTTACTCTTATACATACAAACATACATACATAGGTAAGTGCATGGAAAGCTGTACGGAGCTAATGTAAGGATTGCAGCCGCGGGCACCGGGCACCGGGTCTGATATGGGGTAGGATGCAAGCGAAAGCTTGTACCTAGAGTGACTGTGTATACCTTAGGTACCTAGTACCTAGTAGGTTCCGACCTACCTAGGTGGTATGCTTTGGGCACCTGTGCACCTACATATTAGGTACCTACTCTGGCAGCTCCCTCTCCTGGTCGTCGTTCGCGTCGTCGTCGTTGAGCCTTGTCTTTGCGTCTCAAAGGTCACTCGCGCTGCCGGAACTATCCAGTCCAGAGACATGCAGGAACCACTACCCGTTGGGGCAGTTTGTTGGAGTGTCCTGGCGTCACCACCACGCCTGAGAGTCACAACCGAACAAGATCGAACAGATCGTTGCTGAGCCGTCGTCGCGGCGTCCTCGGTCCCGGACGCCGCCGACTGGCCTGCCCTTGCCAGCTGTCAAGCTCTCGTTAGATTATTTCCAGCTGGCCGACACAATCAGGCCGTCCCATCACCGCTGATACCCACCTTTTTGCCCCCTTCTGACCGATTCGCTTAAAATGAAGAAGACAAAGAAAGAAAAGAAGGCAAAGGTCCAAGCTCAGGCGCGCACGTGCTAATAGCTCCCGGGCGATATATCTGGAGACTGTGGCACAACGCAGCGACCCCTTCCATCGCAAACTCTTCCCCCTCACGCGCCCGGTGCCCACTTCTGCAAGATACCGAGCATCTCGTCGCCTGCAGCGACCACATTCATAATTCATAATCCATAATCCCCGACCCCAAAAAACTTTTTGCCTTTCATCACTCTTCGGTTTGATGTCTTGCGACAATGTCCAACTCCAACTCGTCTTTGGAGTGCTTTTATTTCTTGCAATAACCTTTTCCTCCCGGCTTTTTTGTCACCTCGCCTGCTCTCTCCCGCCTCTTCGTGAAATAGATTACCACACCACTCTACTTTCGCATCCCCGTTCCCCCGCCTCCCTCTTGGAACTTTGTTTTGGCGCCGGGATATTTCTCGTGTGCCTCGCCTCAACCTCAACCCCCCTTGCCCTGACGCGAAGCGACGATTGCCGCTTAGCTGCCCGTTGTCGACGAGCCCATTCTCACCTCCTCTTGTTCTGAGGTGCAATGCGCCGCCGGCGCAGACCAAAGAAGCCAGACCATCTCGGATTCCTCGACGTTTGCGGGTCCCAAAGCTCCAGTCTCAAGCCCCGTTCGTCCCGTTCGACCCGTTTGACCCGTTCGCCCCCCGGGGGCTTGTTGGCTTGGCTGAGCTAAAAATTTCGGTGCCGCCATGGATCCAAGACAACGCCAGTCTGGTCCCGTGTCATGGCCCAACTCCAACTCAAGCTCAAGCTTTGCTTCCACTTTTGCTTCTGCCTCAACGCCCGTGTCGCAACCTCCACAACAACACATGGCCGCGACGCCAGCCGAGCAACAGTTTCCTGCCTATTCCTCCGATCACCGTCGAACTTCTGACACGCCTTTTCACGCCCGAGCGACCTTCTCCGAACTCGGTCACTCACGCGCGCAAAGCGCATCGTCGCTTCCATCCGCCCGTCAGCTCAATCGTCCGATGCCTCCTCCACCGACGTCGCCTCTACTGGGCCAACCTGCCGGCTCGTCCCAAGCCCAGCAGCAGCAGCAGCAGCAGCAGCAGCAGCATCAACAGCCGAATAGCCACCACCAACATCACCAACATCGCCATTCTTCGCAGTCGCAAGGCTCCTTGAGCTACGGCCCTCCTCACCGGCCCCCTGTGTCCGTCGGCCCGCCGCAGTCTTTCTCGTCCGGTAGAGAACTTCCTGCCTTGGCAGGCACTGGAGCCAGGTCAAGTAGCGTTGGGAATAGCTCCATGTCCATTTCGTCGATGCTTGGAGGGCCGCCGCCAGCCTCACGAGAGCCTCAGCCCCTCCAGCATTACTCGTCCCACGCGCCGCCTTCCACGACAGCTCCCGCTTACGCATCATCGATGCATGCCTCTCCGCGAATGCACTCTGCCTCGTCTGATTATCACCCTTACCGCCGACCGCAGACCCCCGAACATCAAAGAACGTACGATCCTCGAGGCAGCGCTGCCCCTTCGCCACATGGCCCTTATTCGACGACTCCAGACATGCCGCGATACGGCTCTCCACCGGCATATCGCCAGCGTCACCCATCTGCGCCCGCGGACACGGCGAGGGAGCCCGGTCGAATGTCTGCCGGTCCCCCATCGGGACTTGGCAGCCAGCACCAACCGCCATACGACGGCCGCGCGCAGCCGCCGCGACCTTTAGACGTTGGCCGTCCGGATGATGCATATATACGGCGAGACGACGGACGTCCAGCGGCAGGTCTGGAGTACAATCCTGAACGCGAACGGCCAATCTTGAGGCCGTACACGTACGAAGATAGATATCGAGGGGAGAGGGATCACCAGACGATGACGGAGCATCGCGAAAGAAACGGCAGGGGACGAGCTTACTCGGGGGGCGCAGACTCGCGCCATCAACACTTGTCTGCTCATGAAGCCGGGCATCCCGATGCTCACGCAGCTCAACCACCGTACGGACGGCCGCCGGATTCTAATGAGGTTCGGGATCAGTGGGGGCGACCAAATCAAGATGCCATTTACCGAGGTCCAATAGAGCATCAACAGAGACCACAGCAACGCGAATATCCTTCAGCATCGGATCCTTACTCACGCCATGCAGCCCCGTATGAGACGCCCGCTATTGAGCGATATCCGCCGACGACGCAGCCCTCTCACTCGTCGAGCATCCCACCAGCTCCTCCCCCGCAATTGTACGAGCCCGACCGGGCTCGTATGGAAGCGGCGATCTCGCAGCGTGCGCCATCGCATCAAGGGCCCGCTCGACCCCGGGATGAGACTTCGGCTTCGGCTTTGGCTGCGACGTACCACGATTCGCAAGGCCCCTCGTTTGAAGCGCCACGAAAGGGGAGTGACGACCATCCCGGCCACAATGGACTGCAGAGGAACTTGCTGGCTGTTCAAGACATCAATCGCAAGGGCAGAGTATCGCCTTTGCCACAGGCTGTTCAAGGTGCCCAGCCTCAGCAGCCTGGGCCTGCGGCTGAGCCGGGAATCAAGAGTGAGTTTGGCCGGATGTTCTCTGGTATCGGCAGTGGTGTAAGCGGCATCGGCATGTCGAGCCCCGTCACTTCGTCGGCCGCCACCTCGTCATTCCCGAGCCATCTGTCGCACTCGGGTGGCCTGAAAAGGGATGACGGAGACAACGCTGTTGACTCAGGACCCGACAACGGAGACAAAGTGGGCAAGGCAGGCAAGGCAGGCAAGAGGCGCAAGCTGAAGGACGACGACGGCCGTGATGACGACAGCACCGGCAGAGTCACGCCGATTGGCTGGACCAGCAAGCGGACCAAGCCACAACCGCACCATCACCATCAGTGAGTACACACACACGCGCGTGAAATCCATGCTATTGAGTTGCAAGTCGAGAAGGTTTCTGACTCGGAGATGCAAAGTCATCACCATCATCACCATCATCATGGTCAGGAAAACGTGCACTCATCAGGCGCGGGGCCTGCAACGGCAAAAAGTAACAAAGGTGGCAATCCGATCGAGACGTTGGCAGACAAGGCTCACCATCACCATCACCATCACCATCATCACGGACAGAAGGCTGGCCAAGCGACGCAGGCCGGTCAGGCCAAGTCCGCAGCGCCGGTGATTCCAACCAAGACCAAGACGATTGTGGCCTCGCAGGCGGTGCTGGCTTCGGTGGCTCAGCGTCCCAGGCACCACTTGGGAGACTTTATCTACGAGCCGGGGATCAAGCCGGGACGGATACTGCCCAACACGCCAACGTTCCGGGGGTTCTCGTCGAACCCCAAGCCCCTGCCTTGGAACGTCATCCAGGACAAAGAGAATTGCACTCTGACGGTTAAGATCCCACGAGTGCATCTGACTCCCGTTTCGCGCGAAGAAATCACGGCCCGGGCCTACCTCTGGGGAACCGACATCTACACGGACGACTCGGATGTCGTTGCCGCATGCATTCACTGCGGGTGGATCAAGGGCGAGTGGACCGATGATGTCGACACGGCCATGCTGGACCTCGGCTTGCCATCATCGGATGGCAAGCGCAAGGCGAAGTCGCAGGTGATTGAGCTACCGAACCGAGACTCCGAGGGTGTCATTGCAGCGCCGCCCGAGCCCGGGCCCATGGACATACCGGTGAACCGCGACCTGCACGTCAACATCTTGATCCTCCCTCGGCTGACCAAGTACTCGAGCTGCACGCGCTTTGGGATCACGAGCCGAGAGTTTGGCGGCCAGTTTGGCGGTCGGCAGTCGACGCACGACGGCATCAGCTACATGGTCGAGAGCATCCGATGGGTAGAAAACGGCGCGCAGCCACAAGCTCGGCTCCGAGGCAAGGCGCGCCGGGAGCGCATGCGCAAGGCGATGATGGAAGTAACGAGCAACTTTGGCGACGCGACTGACCTCGGTGGTCCTGATCAACAAGCCAGAGAGCGCCCGGTGACATCGCTCACGAGCGGCTGGAGACGAAAGGACCAGGGCGGCGACCAGGCAGGGGAGCCGGGCGAAAAGGGAGGAGGACAGGCACGAGCCTCTAGTGAGGGCAGCAACAAAGAGAACCGGGGCGAGGGAAATCAGGGCGAGGGCAACCTGGGCAGCGGAGGCACGACGGAAGAGGATTCGGAAATGACGGATGCCGTGGCCAAGAAAGCGGCCGGAGGAGAAAAGAATGAAAAATGATCCTTTATTTTGCTTTCGAAAGAAACAAGCGATTTAGCCGCCCAACAGCTGCTGAGATTTAAAAACGAAATCCCGATAACGAAATGCTTTGTAAATCGATCAGTCGTTAGGTTATAGCGAAGCGATGGAGTAGGCATGACACGAGCAGTGTTGGCGTACAATGCACAAGAGGCATTCACGAGACTGGACATTCTGTCTACCTCACGCACACTTGGGCCAGATGTTGTGTTGACTTTCAAGCTTCAGCTTCGCTCTTTCGACAAGTATGTTCCATGACCGGCCATTATGCGCAATCCAGCTAAATACATATCTTTGCTCATTGCTTCCCTTTTTTGACTTCCCCTTGAGTTGGGTCAGCGCTGTCTTAGAGCATCATCCATCACATGAGACAAGACTTGTCTTGTTCAAAAACAGACTGGCTGATTCTCGAGCAGCCACCGCTCTATGCTTGATTGAAAACTCTATGCTTTCGTAACGTATACAGTTGTTGAGATTTACAATCGTCCATATCTCCGATATTTTCTCCAAAACCCCAATTCGTCCCTGCTCGCTCCCAATCCATGCTCCAAAACGTATCGTACTATTCCCTCGTGTACAACTGAGAGATCTCTACCAAACAACCACCATCTTCCCAAGCACACCTCTCTCCCCATACCATGTAGAAATTTCTCCCTGTAGCAATCGTCCCTCTATCCGACCGTTTAGCAAAACAACAACTTCCAGCCCCCAAGACATCAAGGCTTCAGAAATCCGTCACTCTCCCATTGTAGCTCCAGTCCCCCGCACTCCCCCACTTGAGCGGATCGTTCTTGGGCCCCCCGACCTCGCCAGTCTTTGGATTCGTGTCGCCCCTGAACTCGGGCGGTGCGCCGCGACGCAGACCCCTGTTCACGTCTTCGTCTGCTTGTACTCCTGCTGACGTAGCCTTGTCCTCCTGCATCTTGACAGCAGGTGTGGCAGCTTCGTTTGTGGACTCCGAGGCAGGTTGTGGCTGAAAGGCCATGGACACGGCGGCCTGGCGCTGCAGGCGCTCAAACTCGGCTTGTTCTGCGGGCGGGAGCTTAGGCGGTGAAGGGCCAGGGACGAACGAGTATGTGCGCGATCGGGGAGAAAAGACGAGAAGTGCGCGGCGGCGCGTGGTGAGCATGAGGCGCTGCATCGTGGGCGAGTTGATGGTTGGAAGTGAAGGAAGTTAGATATTGTAGTACGGGCGCAAGAAGCCGAGGTTTTGGTGGTGGGTCGGGACCGGCTATTTGTGGCGTAACGGGTGGGATTTTGCCACCGAGGTTGTGACGCAGGGTACTTGACAACAAGATAAAAAAAGAATCACCCGCTTTTTAATTATTATTTGGGCTTCATTTGTCATCGGGGGCTTAGAGAGTGTTCTTTTCCTCTTGGAAAATGTTTGACTGTTCCGAGCCAAAATTGTACCTGCACTTGCGCCTGTGTGTATGGCTCACCGACTGGGCATGGCTGCTTGCGATGCCTATCCGTGCCTGCTGTCCCGTATCAAAGAGGACACGGCTTTTTTATGGGAAAATAAAACAAAAAAAAAATTCAATCTTTGCTATAGAAGACTACATGGTCCAGATTCACAGGCTATAGATGGTTTCTGCAGCTGCGAATTTATGTCTGAGTGGCGTGTCATATCTTCACAAAGTAGACATGATGCTGTTAAATAATACACAGGGTCGTTGTGACCAAGTACAACCGGAACACGTCTAGCGTCGCTTCAAGTTCAATCGATGGCAATAGTACAGTTACTCCAAGATGATCCTCCCCTCGGTCCTGCTCTTCAAGCACGGCGGCGCGTGGAATAAATGCCCTCTACGAGAACGCAGGAAAATCGCGTACAGAATGCCAGACATGTAGACCGCAGCAGTGCTCATCAACATTGGCCATCGGAACTCATCTGGCCTGGAAAAGAGGATGGTCGAGCCGTAAGAGAGCAGCTCAAAGAGGTTTTGGAACGCTGCCTCTGCAGTGGAAAATGATCCTCGATGAGTGGCTTCGACTTCCTGGGGCAGCTCAGCTCGCATTAGTTACGAACCCTCCTCGAAAGTAGAGCCATCGAATCAAATAAATAGGCTGGGCCCACTCACATCTTGTACAATGACTTGGGCACAAAGATCAAATCCCCAGAGCCCAAGACGGCTCATTGCCACACAGACTGCCAGTATCGTGGCCGAGAGCGACGGGTCGAGCCAACGATTCTGTTGTTCGCCAATCATGAAGCAGCTCACTCCTGCAGCCAGAAACGTCATCTGCCAGCTCAGACTCCAGAGGCCTCCGCGTATCGGGCCAATCTTGTGCATGAGGCGTGGCGCGATCCACGTGGCGCTGAGCTCAACAATGGTGCTGCCGGTCCGCGCGATGCCAACGTGGAGCGAGGTGTACCCGACGGCTATGAGATAGGTGATCATTTGACCCGAAAAAGAGAGGACGGTGAGGTAGAGCAAAGCCAGGGAAAAGGAGGGGAGGAAGGCCGGATGGCGCACGTAGAATGCCATGGACCTGATGGGGAGGACGTTGGCGAGAGCTGACGTGAGCCGTGACGGTGTTGATGGTGATGCGCTCGGTACTGATTCACCGGATGTTGTAGATGGAGAGACGCTCAGCACTGGTTCACTGGGTGATGTTGGCGGCGATGAATTGGCTTGTTCCTCGTCGTCGACGGTTGTTCTGTCGAGAGCAGGCACGCTCGCATAAGTCTGCTCCGGTCAGCAACCAGAGCGATCGCCCAAACCCCCAAAGGATCTAGAGGCCTTACTTTGGCAATGCATATATACTCTACAAAGACCGAGGCAAGGGTCATGCCAAGAACCGTCCATATGGCAATCACGATGGATGCCACGGCCACGAGGGAGATGGCGAGCGGCCCTACGAGTTTACACGCAAGATCAATGCGCCGAATCCGGGCATTGATGCCTATTTCACAGTCAGACCAAGTCCATTTCTTCATGTCACAAATCAGAGAGGTTCCAGAGGGAAAAAAAAATAGAGGGAACAAAAGAAAATTCACCTCGTCTCCAGTCTTCGTCTCCCTCCGTTATGACGACAACCTGCCAAATCCTCTTATCAGCACAAGGTCATGGAAAAGACAAAACGCAAAAGGGGCTTACATACCCAGTCTCTCTCCACAGCAATGGTATTCATAGTAGCGCACAACTTCTCAACACACGCCAATGCCACTAACACTGGAAACAATCCAGGCGCATGGATTCGGCGCTCTAAGAGGTACAGCACGCCACAGCTCGCAGCCACAGCAAACCTCTGCCCTAGAATCGAGACGCGCACGACGACAAGACGATCTCCACGGTCAATCCATTGGCCAATGGGATTGGCGAGTACAATGGCTGATGCGCTGCGGACGAGGGCGTATATGGACATGGGGGACAGGGTAGACGGGAAGATGGAGGCGAGGAAGAGGACGGCGCCGAACTCAAAGAGGCGCGAGTTCCACATGGAGAGGAAGTGAGACGTGTAAAGGTTCCATTCTACACGGGTGCGAATGCGCTGTCGCTCGTCGTTTGGCTCCATTTCGACGATGTGAAGGTGATGATGATGATGATCAAGAAAGGTTCCGGGCGCTCCGTGCAGGCGATGATGGGCATGACATTGGCAATGCGCTCGGACTAGCACCTGTAGTAGAGCTTAGCTTGCTACTTGTTCGCAGGAGGCACGTACATACCTATCTAGGTATCAGTCTAGCACCTAGTAGGTGCCCGGTGCAAGAAACATCAGGGACAGCGAAAAGAGGGCGACTTGACTCATTCAATCGTTTCACATCGCAAACTCTGCAGCAAGATGCAGGCGGATGGCGTGCTGCACAATGCTTCCGGCTCATCGGGCCGCATGTCGCACTAGAGGTAAGAGTCAATTTCCTCCATGTTTCCTTTCAAAAAAAAATAAGAATGCATTAGCTTCTGTTTATTTTTAGTATTTCAGACAAACCTCACCCACGAAACGCCCCCATCTCAAGCAAAAAGCAATGTTCAAGACATTCATATACTCGAACCAAACAGGAAGCTGCGGCTGTGGGCACCTTCCCCTCTTGGCTCCCAGGTTATCAATCATTCGGCAGAGCCCCAGCATCAGCGCTGAATATTGCCCTGCCTGCCCTGCCTGCCCTGCCCTGCCGTACCACGTGCTGCGGCTCCTCTGCTTCCGCTGGCATCAGGTATAATCCACCGTTTCATATTTGCTCCTGGCACGAATTTTCGATCCAAATCGGAACAGCACCCACGGGACCGGAAGCAGGAGTAGAGCAATGAAGCCAAGCAAACTGCATGCCCAGTTTATTCCCAGCGCATCATACACTGCCAGGAATCCCACTGTTAGCAAAGCGTTCTTCAAAAAGCCTCCAATGTCATGACCTCGACTCTGGCACGTACTCTGAATCGTGAATAAGGGAAAAGCACCAGCGAACCCATATCGTGCGAGGCCATTGGCGCTCACGGCACTCGCAATCACGCTTCCGTGATACGTGTCGGCCGTATATTGAACCGCGCTGACGAAGACGGCCAGGTTGCCCCAGGCAAAGGGCACAATGGCCACGGCAGGACTTGCCCAGGAAATATCGGCTCGCGCCGTCCATGCGTACCAGAACAGGCCTACTGGCAGACCAAAACTTCCTACCAAAGCTGGATAGAGCCTGTGCTCAGGCGGCGTCTTGCCCGGCGGATACAAGGCACACTTCTTACGGTACACCAGGACGTCGAACAGAACGATGGTCACGAAGCCCAAAAAGCAGCCAATGGCGACGGACAAGAAGACCAGGCCCGACTGCTCGAGGTCAAAGTGGTACACGGGGCCAAAGGTGTACGGCACGCCGGCGAAGAAGCTGAACAGGATGCCGAAATTGACGGCGACGTACAAGCAGAGGAAGGCGACGATAGGCTCGGTCAAGAGCATGCGAATGGGTCGGATCACGGCCACGCGAGCAAAATGCGAGAGCCTGTCACCGAGAGGCGTCTTTTCTGGCGGCTGCTCGCCCCTCTTCTTGTCCAGACGGCGCTTGAGGATGGGATGGAACGTTTCGCGCAGGAATGGAAGCTGCATCATGCAGAAGATGGCGAAGAAGATGAGGGTCCATTGCGTCCAGCGCCAGCCCTTTCTGCTAACGAGAAATGAACCGATGACGGGGCTGAAGAAACAACGTCAGCCGCTTCTGTCTTGCCTAATTTTGGCATTTGGGCAGATTGCCTAGATGGAAAAACTCACCCCAGACCCGGACCCAGGAATGGCATCAGGATGAAGACGGCCGACGCAGGCCCCCTCGTCCTCGGCTCGAATGTCTCGGTCAACGAGGCTGCCGGCACTGCCAATGCAGGCGCGAAACAAAATCCCGCCATGAATCTGCAGAAGCAGAGGGCGCCGAGATTATGTGAGAAGCCAGCCCCCAGCGTGAACAGCGTGCCCAGTGGCAAGCTCAGGCAGTAGACGGGCAGGCGGCCGACCGTCTCGGAAAGCGGCCCGCCGATGATGGGTCCGAAACCGAGGGCAAAGATGTACAGCGTGACGGGCAGCAGAGCGACGGTGCTGCCAACCTGGAATTCTTGGCTGATCTGGACCCGGCCGGAGCTGAGGATGGATGTTCCTGCCGAACTGCAATGCCCAAGTCGTTAGACCATGTCCTGTGCTTCCCGCTTTCTCTCTATTCCACGATGAAAAGAAAAGGCAAGAAGAGGAACAGGAATGAAGACAAGCCAAGACGAGAAGCACGAATGAAGAAAGGAAGAGACGCACGCCATGAATGCCATGGATGCCGTGGCGGAAACCAGCATGACTTTGCGCCATGGGGGCCAGTTGAGTGGATTCGACGGCTCCAACGACCATTCTCGATGAGCTGTGAGGGCACTCTCGTCGGCCGAGGGCGTCTGCTGGCCCTGAGCTTCTGAGTCAATCATGTCTTTCGAGGAAAAGTCTCCGAGCTCCCGTGTCCCTGCGTCTGGACAACTAGTCTTGGTGAGCAAACTAACGCCTGGAGAGAAGATGGGCTTAAACTTTTTCTCTTTTTAAGATTTTGAGCACAAGTCTCAAATAAGGATAATCCATGCTCATGTTTGTGGAACCAGACGTGGCCTTTATGCTTATTTATCTCTGTACGGTGCAGTGCATTGCAGGACGCTAGCTCTTGCTCTTGAAAGGCACCAAGGGTGGCTTACACGATACATAATGGATGGGAAGGAGAGACTCTGGCGGATGAGCTGATCATTCCGGGCCCACTTGATCGGCGACACGACGGGGCTTCCCGCTTGGCCTGAAATGGCATCTTTTGTTTTCTGCGCGTGGCGGAAATTTTAGAGCGAGCGTCTATTATCTTTACTTTTGAAAAAAAAAGAAGCCCAATATTAATAATAATGCTCACTTGAGGAGAAAGTTCACGTCATGATTGCTTGCTTGCAGAAAAAGTATTCCAGTCTCTCTTTGTGACTTGTTGTACTCATTAATTTGTTTGTTTATTAATAAATTCCAACGTGGCCAAGATGCAGCTCCAGAGCCTCGGCTTTGTCACGACCATTCACTTTCTCTCGTCAAACTACATGTGCATCTCATTTGCCGGCGACAAAGGCTTCAATGGAGTCTATTTGCTGCAGGACAGAAGCTTTGCAGGTCCCACCAGTCGAGGTCCTCTTTTCCACGCTGCGTTCAAAGTCGAACACGTCCTTGATGTCAGCCTCAAAAAGGGGAGAAATCTCCTTGAGATGACTGACACTCAGGTCGGAGATGGAGACGCCCTGCTCCTCGGCCTTGCGCACGACCGAGCCAGCAATGTGGTGGGTTTCGCGGAAGGGAACGCCCTTGATGACGAGGTAATCGGCGACATCTGTGGCGAGCATGTCGGCAGTCAGCGCGGCCTTCATCTTCTCAGGCCGGATCTCGAGGGTGGCGACGACACCGGCGGTGATCTTGATGCAGTCGGAGACGGTCTTGAGACTGTCAATCAGAGGCTCGACTGACTCCTGGAGATCCTTGTTGTACGAGGTGGGCAGGCTCTTGAGCGAGGACAGGAAGCCAGAAGACTGCTTCGACGTCAGCACATCCCCACACGGAAACAATACTTTTGAGAGAGCGCTTGCTTGCTTGCTTGCTCGCTTGCTGCATACGTACCTGTCCCATGACTCTGCCGGCCTTGCCCCGGATAAGCTCCAGGCTGTCCGGGTTCTTCTTCTGGGGCATCAGGCTGCTGCCCGTGCTGTAAGCGTCCGCGACCTGCACGAAACCAAACTCTGCCGTCGAGAAGAGAATCAGGTCCTCGCTCAGCCGGCTCAGGTGCACCATGAGCAGGCTGGCCCACTGCAGGATGTCAACGACAAAGTCACGGTCGGCCACAGCAGCCAGGCTGTTGGGATGGATGGAGGGGAAGCCGAGGTCCTTGGCCATGAATTCACGATCAATGCCAAACGGGTTGCCGGCAAGAGCGCCAACACCCAGGGGACAGCTCGCGACGCGGTTCTGCACACCGCCCAGCCGCTGCAAGTCGCCCAGCAAGAAAGTAGCGTGGGAAAGAAGCCAGTGCGAGAAGCGAACGGGCTGGGCGCGCTGCAGATGGGTGTAGCCGGGCATCAGGACGGGCAAGGCCAGCTTGGCCTTTGCGGTGAAAACCTTGAGCGCCTCCTTGAGAGACGACGAGATGTCTTGTAGCTGGGACCGGGCCCACAGTCGCATGTCGACGCCAATCTGCTCGTTTCGCGATCGCCCCGTGTGCAGCTTGCCAGCCACCTGTGTGCCGATGATCTCGCCCAACCTTCGCTCGTTGATGGTGTGTATGTCCTCGTCAGACTTGGGATTGATGACGAGGGAGCCATTGTCCCATTCCTCGCCGACCTTTTTCAGCCCATTGGCAATCTGATCCAGCTCCTCGCTGTTGATGATGTTGAGCTTCTGCAGGGCTCGCGCAAACGTGATGGACCCTTGAATGTCTGCATGGCAAAGACATTTGTCAAACGACAGGGACTCGTTGAACTGCATCATCAAGTCATCGAGGCCGCCTTGGGGGGGGGGGGGGGGGTTTGGCACAGAGAAATTAGCTACGGGCAAAATGAGCTCGGTTCAATCTACGTACTGCTGAAGCGACCTCCCCAGAGGAAAGCCGAGGCGGAGTTGGAAGCGGATTCAGAAGCCATTCTTGTTTCAATTGCCCTTTTCGGTCGAACGCGATAGTGGGAGTAAGCCAGAGTGATGCGACGATAGATGAGCCGGAGGACGATACAGACGCGCAAAAAAAAAAAAAAAAAAAAAAAAAAAAAAAAAAAAAACGAGGGGTAACTTGTTTGGACCTAACTGGTTCGGGACTTAGCAAATCAGGGATCCACAGGCGGGATTGAAAGTGGGGTAGCTTGGCGTTTTTTTGGCTCGTCCGGGACGGACTTGATAGAGCGATCCCGAGGTCCCTTGATTTCATAATCAAGGCGTCTGACCAGCCGGGCTGACAATTCATGTCAGCCGTCGACCGAAGGGTATGTAAATGCCTATACTATAACTTCTTCATCCTTTTTCTAGTCATGGTCCATTACGAAGTGACTACGTCAAGACCTGAAGTATGGAAAATGTCACACCCAAACAAAGACTGTGGTCGGGCTGCGTGCCTCATCTAGCTCGGCTTGACAGGACACCGGGAGTGGACGAGATGAGTTTGTCAGCGTTAGCGAGATGGAGCGGTAGCAATTGTTTGGAATTAATATCATCTTTTCTTTGTGCTGTGTGAAGTGGCGTGGCGTGTAGCGTGTCGAAAGGGGGGATGTGTTGCGGAACGGGTGGGTGTGTGTTGACTTTGTTCTGCACAACGTTGGTGGTGGCTTGAAGAAGGAAAAGAAATGGATGAAGGAAGAAATGAGCAGGCAGAAAAAAGGAAGAAGCAGAAAGAAAAAAATTACACAAGAAAAAAAAAGGTCAGCACTTAGATCAGGAGCTTGCAGTGGAAGATATTCATCGCGTATTCTCTCGTTGCAAAAATTCCGCGAGCGGGCATCTCATCCAGATCTTATTCAACCACTTTTACAAAAGTCACAGATATATGCACACATATCATCTCTACAACATGGCGTAACCCATACACCATTCCTTCTACAACTCCGGCCCGTCCCAGTGCTCGCGCCGTAGCTTGACATACCACGCCTGTTTATGTGGAAACGAGACTTGTTTCTCTCTTGCAAATCCGCACGCGTCGAGATGTTTCAGCATCCTGGACAGGTTGCCATCAGCACAGAGAGAGGCAAAAGGGAAGGGAAAAGGAATCAGCAGGGGGCAAGTCGGCCTACCTCTTATTATCGACTCTCGGCTCCAGACACACATTCATGCTTCGGTAGTCGGCCGTGAAGCACCAGTGCACCAGGCTCGTCAGCCAAGCCGCCACTCGGCCCCTCGACCACTCCTCCCCAACCATGACGTGGATGCCGCGATCCCAGTCGTCGGCCACGCTGCCGACGTGACGGCCGAGAATGTCCTCCTTGACCCAATACACTTCAAAGTAGCCGAAAGGGACCCCGTCCCATAGACCGAGCACCGGGAAAGAGTGTCTGGACCGCAGTGCGGTTTCAAGAAAATCGGGCGTAAATTTGCCCCAAAACTCCTGGATGCGGGGGCTTTTGAACCACGACTCCAGCAGCTGTTTGTCGCTCAGGGTGCACAGGTGGTCTTGCTTGGGCGGGCTGGGACCTACGGGGCCGAGATAGGGAACTGGCTGAGGGGACGAAGATGCTACTCGGAAAGACAGATACTGGTTCTGGGTCTCGATGAAGCGCGTGTAAAAGACTTCGCCCATTCGTGGAGGCTTGGGCCGGACTGGGTGACGCACGCCATTGGTGAGAGTGTGTTGCAAAGGCGGTGGAGGGTAGTAGGTGGGCAGCTGAGAGGATGAAAAGTATGGCCCGATGGGATGGCTGACTGAGGAACGCCCGCTCGAGGCTGCTCCGTCATCCGCCGCTGTCGAGTGCCCTCCTGCAGGGGTCATGACGAGTCCATGCGAGTGCCTCGGACGATGATCGAAATGGGCCACGTCTGCCATAGGAGACCCGGGACGACTGGTCCGCGGTGATCCGGGAGCGGAAGGTAGGCCTGCCAACGAAGCCCTCCCGGTGGGCTGCAGCGTGAAGAGGAACAGATTCGGCGGCAGTTGCCAAAACATGCGCCGCGAGACAAACATGTTGGTCCACCCATCGCCGTTGTCGTCAACGCTGGTATCCTCCGAGGCAATCAGTCCCATCCTCTCCAGCTTGGGAATGAGATTTCTGCCTCGGAAGATGCCGTCTCGCTTGATGCGAAGCTTCCACTCCCCGGTTGGCTTCCCGCTCGCGGGCGTCTCCCTCGACGCAGCCGTGTCCAGGGTTTGATCCGGCGCAGGCTGGTGAAAGTACCAGTACAACGTGATCCACAGCATCATGGCAATTTCCCTCGTAGGGCTGGGAGCCGGCTTGAAGTCGGTATCCGACGGGATTGAAATGGACGAAATGAAGAGCGAGTCGTTTTGGAGCGTAGGCCTGTGGAACGGCCTGGAGCGTCTGTAGGCCTCATCATCCTGATCATCGCTGTCGTCGCTTGTTTCCGATCCGTTCAGCTCGGCACTGTCCACCTCGGTGTGCAGCATTGTCATCCAGCCGGCGGGAAACGGGTGAAGCAAATGGTTGTAGTCGTGGGCCCGGAATCCCATGCCTCCGAAAACGGGGGTGACGGTGAACCGTTTGCCGTCTGGCAGATGTAATATTCGCGAGGACGACATGATGGAGGACAGGCAAGCAAGAAAATAAAGAAAATTCTGATGAGAGTCGGCTTGGCTACCGGGCAGAAACGCTGGTATGATATAATGATATTTGAAGTGGAAAATCACCCCCTTTCACTGTTCTGGAATGGGAGAAGAGCTTCTGGTTCGAACAGCTCGGAGGCGGGGCACAAAATGCCGACTTCATCAGGGATCAAGGTGGGGTGATGACCTCAGATGCCGAACGAGAGGGGCTGTTGGATGTCGAAGCCATCTCTGACTCTGTTCGTCGGGCTTCGTTTTCACGGATAGCCGTCCCTCGACAGGACAACATGTGGGCCATTGCCGACGTCGTAAGCTAATTGTTGGCCAAACGACTCCGGGTAGGATGGACGATGGAAAATGGCGGCATCATGACAAACACCAGACGGGGCATTGGATGATGGGAAAGCCCAGCACGAGTCGGGTGGGTCCAAGTGGGCTGAGATGGATATTCCCGACGGCCGCCATGTACTGTAAATTGCAAGATGGCGGCGGCAATCTTGGATCGATCGCGGGCCACGAGACGAGTGGCGAGGATGTGGCCGGTAAAGCAGCCAAGCACCAAGACATGAGGCAGAGCTCCGCTTTGCTTGCCTTGGGACGAAGCAACAAATGCAGCTTCCAAGAAAAAAAATACCGCAAAGCTTCATTCCGATCTGAATTGAATTTGATAAGTTACCGAGCTATTCCCACGCGCTGTGCAAAATGCCTTTGTCCGCGATGTCGAACGAGGTGCATCGAATGCACTAAGAGGCATACACTTGTGGACGGCCACCAGACGGCGCAATCGCTTTGGCGCAACATCGCACTCAATCTCGGGCCAGCCGAGTTATGGCTTTACATTGACAAAAGCAAAGCCGCTTCGCCGTTGTCTACCCTTGTACTCGTGTTCAGCAGCAGTCTTCCGACAGAGATACCCGGTCGAGCTACTGGGTACGTGCCGCTCTGGAATATTGCCGAGAAATGTGCGGCGATTGCACCCTCCACGACAAAAACAGCATTGGCAATACCATTAGGCGGGCCGCCATCTCGGCATACTGATACATTGTCGTCCAGATACATCTCCCTACCTTCCCTTGCGTCTGCTCTCAGCTGCACTGGTGCCTCAATCGCCTGTCCGTCGTCTTTTTCAAATGGCCTTCTACAAACCTCACCAACACGCTCTATCCCTTTTCTGCATTATTCTCTCCACAATGTCTCAAATCCAGCGTCAAATCTGCTTCTGCCACATGATTTTGTTTACTTTGTAGATTCCTGGGGTATAACTATATGGATGCATACTTCTCTTTTTGACATGTGGCTGGTGTGCTACTCTTTCTTTTTCGCTTTATCTTTCTTGTCTTCCGTGTCATGACCATCGTCGTCGTCGTCGTCGTCATCGTCGTCCTGTTTCTTCTTGTTTTTCCTCTCCTCCTTTAGCACCTCCTTCACTTCCTCACCCCGAGGTCCCAGGTCCTTGAGCTCGTCCCACTCTACGCCGTATTCTTGCGCCGCCATCTTGATCTCGCTCCTCAGTCCATTGGCTTCGTGGACAAGCTGTTCCCAACGCTGGGGGTTGAAACCACGTTCCTGATAGAGGGCGGTTTGTCGCCTGGAGACGGTGAGATTCATGGCGGCCTTGTAACTGAGATCCCGACTGATATACAGAAACCACAGGTAGCCGCCCATGATGATTGCCAACCCGGCGAGGTACGTGACGGGCTCAACGAGATCCCATCCCATTTCCGTGTGGAATGTGAGGTAGTAGACGACTCCCCACCAGCTGGCGATGGCGAAAAATCCCCCCTTGGCCAGCGTGTTGGCGCTCTTGTGTGCAAGCTGATCACATTCACGCTTGATTTGGCCCATGTGATCGATATCTTGGGACATTCGCCGCAGCCTCGAACGCATGTAGTATGTTCGATCTTTGAAGCTTGGCACAGCAACGCGGAGCTCCCCGTCATGGCCTTCAATGCTGACGGTGAATTCTCGCCCTCGGGCGGCATCTCTGATGAAGTCGCCGATTTCAGTGCTGCCACTCCACCGTACCCAATGAGTTTTATTTCTATCAGGCCCCTCGTGCCCTAGTCCCGAGTATGGAGCGACATTGCTTCCATCAGCACCGGTATCTTGAGCCTTTTGTCCCTTCTCGTTGCCCGAGTAATCCGCCTCTGCCCGGAAGACAATATCTGGTAGTCTGCTTCCGCCCTTGTCTTGGAGAGGCGGTATTTCAGCTTGTATCAAGCTCTGCAAATATGAAAGCGGCTGCTGGGGATGAACCAGAAACGCTACCGGCTCGACACCCTCGTCCTTGCTCTCTCCTCGTGTCTTGGCATCGACATTGATGTACTCTTGTTCGGTATCGAATGGCATCGGCAGGATAAGCTTCAGGAGCCGCGTGGGTGTGGTAAGCAGGCGACCTATCTCCGCGTTGAGTCATACGCCATCCCGTGTTGCGATTTTAGGTTAAGCAGTACCAAAGAAAACTGACCTTTGGCTGCATCTCCTCCTGTAGGATCAGGCGAGGTCGATTTAGGCAAGGTGTTGCTGCTCTCTCTGTGCCACGGTCTGTCATCTGCTCTCCTCTGCGCCGCTCCGCGACCATGTGATTTCTTTCCGGCATCAGACTCATCAGTGTACCATCTGAAAAGGCTGGGATTGCACGGAATTGGCTGAGAGCATCGCTGAGACGTGGTGGCATGGAGAGGTTGCTGCAGGCTGCCAAAGAGTGGTAATGTTCTTCGCGCCGCGTCGAGAGCCAGCGAAAACCTGTGGTGAACAAGCCCCATGGCACCCGCAGCTCCAAGTACAAGCGATTGCAAAAGATGAGCTCGTTTGATGTCGTTGGCGCAAATTGGGTGATCGACCGCTTGGGCAGTTCTACGGACAAGTGACGAAGAAGATGGGTCGCGTGCCCAAACGGCAGCTGCTGACGTCAGGGGTGCATCAACTGGTAAACCGGGCTTCGCATAGTGGGTTCTGTCACGGGCCAACTAGGCAAAAGTGTCCACTACGCCTGCTGACCCGTTCTAGTGATATACATCACCACAGGTTCCAAGTCTTTCCTCGGGAAAAAAAAAACATTCAGCTCCAAATGCACTATTCTCGGAACAAAAGCGCCAAAAAGTACTTTGATAAAGTGAATCAATTGAGACATAAGGAGGCTTGTTCAAGAATTTGCAGCCTCAAGTTGTATGAAACACTTGGTTGAATTTTTAAAACTTTGTCAAAGCCTGAAAAATCATATACCACGTTACTGTGCAGCACCGACCCGGTGGTGCGCGGGGCTGGACGCGCGCTAAGACTAAGGTTAGGTAAGTAGGTAGGTTTGGGCCCAAACCAAGACAGGTGTGGTGAACAAAGCATTCAAAAACTATAAAATGCCTTACTTAATGTTGTTTACAGCATATTAAAATTTAAAAAAAAAAATCATAGAGAGTTTATGAGTTGATTAATTATCTCAAAGTATAGGTTTTAATGGGAATTATACTTTGCTTTCTTCAGAAATCTCTGAACCATCCGTAGCACTGATTTGGCGCCGGATGTCAGTTGCAAGTTCTTGGCACGCCTAGCAACGCTGTAGCTCCTGCTCCTCGAGCCTGGGGAAAAGAAGAAAAGGATAGAAATCTCCCGTCATCCCTTGTAGTCAGTTGTAGTTGAGTGATTCTGTACCATGGCGATTCTCACCAGCAAACGGCCCTCGTCGAGGATCGACGTCGTATGGGCGGGCGGTTTCAAGTTGGAGGGACGGCCCGATACATCCACAGGATGGCGATTAAGATTTACAGCCTTTCAGGGTGATACATGATCCGTCAGGCTCTGTTCTCAAGGTTCAAGAAGGAAAACTTTGCCCAGAGAGCATCACTCCCGAGGATGGGGCATCACAGCGTATATAAAGGCGAGGGACGCCGAGCAGTAGGCAAAGGCTCTCCAATCTTTTTAGGAGCCACTGAATTGAATGAATCGAAATGTCAGACAGCTGCTTTCTCTGCGGGTGCTTGTTCGGTTACCATGACTGGACGCCCCTTTTTCGCATACGTGAGTCTTCATGCGGATCTGCTGCTCCTGCCAGAGTCAGCAGCCAGAGTTAACCGAATCTGTTGTAGTGTATGTATACAGACAGCGCGTCGCAGTCTCGGGGGTCGGTTTTTATAGGGGGCGTTTTATCTTCCAAGATGCCCCTGTCGACTTTAATGAACGTTGGGACGCCGCGCAGGCTACACCGCCGATTGGAGACAATGCGCAATTGTTGCAAATGTGTTCCCGTGGTGCCCACGGCTTTCCCTTTCATGAAGCCTGTTGGTCACTTTTAGAACGAGTCTTTTCGCCAAAGCTTGTTCCCCTGCGACGACTGTTCGACGTCTGTCGCTCGATGCCAGCCTCGATTCTACTTACTCACGATCCTCTCGGCTACGAATCCGGAATCATTTTATCGGTAGACAACATCTCGTTTATTCGGGAGATGCAGCTTCTTGGCAATAAAGCGCCGGCTTTCGCAATTGCCAATCCTGACATTGTCCCAGAAATCCATCACTTACCTTATCAAACTCCCACTTTGCCTGACTCATGCACGGCAATATCAACAGGAGCCGACATCTTTGCCAGTCTTCCACTGGAGATCATCACTTCCATTTCACTCTGTCTGCCTACGATTGATTACCTCAACGCTCGCTCGGCAATACGATCATTCTATGGCGTGTTTTACGTCCAGTCGTTTTGGGCCTCCAAGTTCCTGGACAACAACGATCGTCGCTGGGTCTTCGAGTCAAGAACTTGGGCGAGATCTTGCAACTGGTTATGGCTTTATCACGCCACTGGCAGAGGCTGTTTCTCGATAAGGAACCGCGCGAGAGTCTGGCGAATCGCTGAAAAAGTCAAAGAAATACTTTCTTTGCAGTGGATTGAGCCCCCCTTGCCGACACGTGGGCCCTTGCTTAACACTGCCCTCGTGTCGTCCACAAAATGGCTCGGAGCAAAAGCTCATAACTTGGAATCTGGCTTCGACATGTTAGCTCGAATATGGTGCCCCCTGCGACCTCATAAGACGCATGCTCGCATCCCTCCGGACCAACTTTCTCAACTGTCAATTTCTGTCATCAAGCTTCAAAAGGTCACATACATCACTGGAATCAGACTGATTCTGACCCAAAATAGAGCTTTCGAGATGGGATATATGGCAGACGAGGAAAAAGCTCTGGACGTCTCAACTCTAACTGGATTTAATCTAGCCGTTGGAGTACGAGGCGTACAGAGTATCCAGTGTATTTTCGATAATAATCGAAATTCACCTTGGATCGGATGTCCGGATAATGCACCACGAACAAGTCTTAGGTTCGCTGGGCAAATAACAGAAGTCAAAGCTTCGTTCGATGTAAGCTCATCCTTCCATTTTATTGAGTCACCGCTGATGGAGAGTAGGGTTACAAAATGATCAGCCTCGCAGCTGGCAGCCGCGATCCTTTGGGGCGAAAAGATGCGCCTCTCCGCCCCATGGTATCCTCGAATCCCGTGAGGCAGACGCACGTCTGAATGATCGCGGCTTCACGACAAGGAAGTCTGTCATGACTGGATACGACCCCTTCTGTTGCACCATGATCGAATTACCCGCAGGCGCGTTCCTTGTGTTGTTGAATGGGATATCAGTCTTTGCCGATGAGTATGGCCTGCGGGCTATATTTTTCTGTTACAGCACAGGAGGCGTCCCTATGGAATGCCGCGTCTTTGGGAGAACTACAGCATCCAGATGCGTGAGAATCATGCACCCCAAGATCGATGGCCCTGGTGGAGAGATTCTTGAAAGTGTCTCTCCGTCAGTATCCCCACGAGGGAACGAAGGCCAGGAGGAAGCCAGGAGCCTTAGAATCATTCGAGGCATATTGCTTCGATTCCGCGCTCGTTCCGTGTAATCATTCCTCGCATTGAAGTCAGTTCCCCAGTTCCCGAGTAATCGCAATAATTCATCTCGCTTCCCCTCAAGGCTACCAGGGTCGCCAGCTTCTCCTGGTTCCGTCAAGAGAACCCTGACTGTAGTTGAGGGTCCACCATCACCGGGCTCTACTGTGTTTCAGTACGTCCTCAGACTGCTTCGAGATGGCTCAGGCTACTTAGTTATCAATAGTAATTGAGCAGAATTGTAGCTTTGGAGACCATTTCGAGGAGGAATTAAGGTTGTTGGTCGCACTCATGCTGGGGCATTCTAGGATATTTCAATACGAAGCTGATGAAACTGCTTGTGGGCACTGTGGCTTACAAGACTTCGCTGGGGGCGCTGTTCATAATATTGACAGTACTGTCGGTATTGATGGTCCCGATGGTCCTATTTCGTCTTACTCCTCCATTCCAAGATGTAATGTGCGAGTCAGTCGTGGAAGACGATGCACAGGGGAGGGGGCTGTCTTCCCTCGCACGAGATCAACCTCGAGCTACGAGCGGAAACCTCTTTTTTTTAGAGGAAATATTTGAGATACAATCGATTCGAAAATCGAGATGGCATTGGTCATGGCGAAGCGTTCGGTTGTTCCTCTCGCGGTCATGTTCGGTTCCCACTCTTCTCAGTCCGAACGACCCCCCCTCATTGTGTCGGTAGCTGAAATGGCCGGCGGCATATAACGATACGGATGTGGCGCAGCTGAACGATAAACCATTTCTCAACGACAGCCAGTCGCCTCCCGCCCGACGTGCATGAATGTTACGGACCAAGTACAAATAGATCCGTATGTCGAGCCCATGCTACCCTGAAGCCATCAAGTCCCGTCAATGCACAGGCAGCCAGCCACACTCGCCTGCCTGACAGAAATGTGACGTTAAATTCAGACCCTAGCTCTTGCTTCGTGTGCTCGAGTTTCTCATCGAAAACCAATAAAGGGAATCTGCTTCGGGCGATGGTCTATGAGACAACAGGGTAAGAATAGCCCATGAAGGAGGCAGGCCCCCAGTCGAAGAATGTTCGCGACCGAATATTAACACGTAGGTAACAGTAGCATCGTTATCATGCAAGCATGGCACGATATTTGCCGCCGTCGTGACACGACGTAAATAGGTCCGCTTCGTTCCCCAATGATAAGAGAACCTGACTGGCTACCGGGTTGGAAAGACCTGGCGCCCTCTTTCCGCCAATGGAGTACGTAGCTTAGTGCCTCCTCTGAAGTGGCAGAGTGCTCTAAACTCTAGCGCTCATGGACGGCCAGTAGTGGATCAAACGGCAAAGTTGTAGTCGAGATGCAGAAAGAGAAAGACGACGGCTTGCCCCGCCATTGACGATTTCATGAAAATCTTCTGGGCCCACTGGAATACGTAGTAATAGTTTCACGAAGAACTATTATTAGATCCGATGCCCTCGAAGTAGAAGTAGCACAAGCGAAGGACTCGAGAAGTCCACGGATAAAGGGATAATCCACATCCGTGCGTCCGTTCTGTAGGGAGGTATATATTAACGGGCTCTTTAACGGGATTTTTCCTTGGCGATGAGCCTCCTGCCCAGCCTCCCCACCTTTTGAATCAATCATGGCGGACAAAAAGGTGTATCGAGCAAGTACCACTGCTCCGGTGAACATCGCCGTAGTCAAGTATGCAATCGCACGTTTCATGCGAAAATCGTTGGAATCTTGAGAGCTGACATGGCCATCGCCAGATACTGGGGCAAGCGGGATGCGAAGCTGAACCTTCCCACCAACAGCTCCCTCTCGGTCACCTTGTCGCAAGCTGATCTCCGAACCCTGACAACAGCCTCCTGCTCCGCGTCCAACAATGGTGGTGACAGCCTTTTACTGAATGGCGAGATCTCCGACATCTCTGGCGCACGAACGCAAGCATGTTTTCGCGAGTTGCGAGCCCGTCGCGCCGCTCTTGAGGCCGCCAATTCTGCCCTGCCAAAGCTATCAGCTATGCCTCTGAAGATTGTTTCCGAGAACAACTTCCCCACGGCCGCGGGACTCGCGTCCTCTGCTGCAGGCTTCGCGGCCTTGGTGCAAGCCGTAGCCAATTTATATGAGCTACCTGATTCCCCGTCGGAGCTTTCCTTGATCGCACGACAGGGATCTGGCTCTGCCTGTCGCAGTCTGTTTGGTGGTTACGTTGCTTGGAGAATGGGGGACAAGGAAGACGGCAGCGACTCCATGGCTGATCTGGTCGCGCCAGCCTCACACTGGCCCGACATGCGGGCCCTGATTCTCGTCGTCAGTGCCGCCAAAAAGGGAGTTTCTTCTAGCTCTGGCATGCAACAGACCGTGGCAACGTCAGGCCTGTTCCAGCGGAGACTCACCCATATCGTTCCGGAATACATGAAACTCATGGAAGAGGCCATCAAGTCCAAGGACTTTACCAAGTTTGCTGAAATCACGATGCGCGATTCCAATTCCTTTCACGCCTGCTGTGCCGATACTTACCCACCAATCTTCTACATGAATGATGTGTCGCGAGCTGCTGTTCGAGCTGTCGAATCCATCAATACGGTGGCTGGCAAAACAATTGCTGCTTACACTTTCGATGCTGGACCAAACTGCGTCGTGTACTATTTGGAGGAACATGAATCGACTGTCGTGGGCGCATTTACTAGCGTACTAGGCAGCGTTTCGGGGTGGAAGGGAGACAGCGCTCGTATCAAATCTAGCGTTAAGCTGGATGATGCCATCGCCAGTACCTTGTCAGAAGGAGTGAGCAGAGTGATCATGACCGGAGTCGGCGAAGGTCCCCAGAAGACGAAGGAATATCTGGTGACCGAAGACGGCCAGCCCGTGAGGAAATGAGAGTCGTGAAGACGACACGTAGCAAATTTGTAGGGTGATACTATGGGATAAGAGAGTAACGCGAAGAAGTAAAACGCGAAGTTCAGCGATGAGCTCGAGTGTTCAGTCAGATGCAGCAAAGTGGTTATTTGTTGTAAACGATGCCTCGGCGGCTCCTTTGTCTGCCAGCTGGCGCCAGCTGGCAAACGCAAAGCACGACTCCCTTGACAAAGCGAGTCAGCCACAAAAAAAAACATTCAAACCCCTCTCCCTAAAAAGTCAGACACCGCGCCCTATATGAAACATTCCCTCTTGTTCATATGAACAAACATTGTTCTTCCTGCTCCTATCTCATGGACGAATGACTTGACGCATGCCATTGGGTGCCGCGACCTCGCCAGCTGGATAAGCACCAATCAGGGCCGGCATCGCGGGTCTGATGGAGAAGGCATGGCCAAGCATGGCCAAAGAGAGCCATCTTGAGACTGACGGGGTTGCACGGTTGATCAAGCAAGGCCACGATGTCGAAATTGCTGAACTCGATAAATCCGGCAATATCCAGCGTCGATGGCTTCATCGTCCATTCGATGCCGTCATTGTTGTGAGAACTCCATTTTCTCTCTGACCCGAACAAAAAAGGACGGGTTTTTCTAAATCAATTGACACTGACGAGACGTACTTGTAGCTCCATTCTCAAGACGATAAACGTGGCTTCATTCAAAGCTGCTTCCGGAACTGGAAGAAAGCTATATACGATGCGTTTCTACCCGTGGGATATCCTCACTCTGTGTCCAACGATTATCTTGTCTATCAGACATATGATTCCCTGCAAGCCTTCTTTTCCACCATCACATCCCTGTTGGCGAACCGAGCTCTGCTCGAGGGTCTGGGCGTGGGCGACGCGAACTCCTCGGCCACGTTTGCCCTGCTCATCACCATTCTGAAAGATGCAATGTCCCGCGTCGCCACCATCATCTTTGCCCATCGGTTCGGGCTGCGCATCGAGCCAGATGCCAAGAAGTATCGCTATCTCGCTGATATTTTCAACGACACAGCCTTCTTTCTTGAGCTGTACAGCCCTTTCCTCGGGCCTTCTGGCAAGGTCGTTGCACTGGCAGTCGGCGAGGCGCTGCGAGCGCTGTGCGGAGTGGCGGCAGGTGCGAGCAAGGCTGCTCTGAGCGTGCACTTTGCCAAACATGACAACCTTGCCGAGCTCAATGCCAAAGAGGCCAGTCAGGAAACGGCTGTAGGCCTCATCGGTCTACTGGTGGGAACTCTGGTGGTCAAGGTCGTACAAAACCACCGAAGTGTCGTTTGTCTAATGATTGCTCTGGTCTTGATCCATTTGTGGATGAATTATCTCGGCGTGCGGAGCGTTTGTATGGCGACGCTAAACCGCCAGAGGGCGACGATTCTCTACGAGGAGTACTTGAAGACAGGCACTGTCCTGTCGCCGGAGCAAGTCGCCCGTCGCGAGCACATTCTGTTCTGGTCCCCGGTGGTGCGCAACAAGAACAACGTCAACATCGCCAAGGTCGAGTTCGCTGCAAGCTACAAAGAGGCGGCCTCGCATGGAATACATGATACCGTCGACGTGGCCGATGGGTCGATGCACACGTCCTTCATAACTTCTCCTCTAGGCAGTCGTCTCGGCAGGATTCGTATGCTTCTCTGGACCGGGTGTGAACCTAAACACGCCATCGTGGCTTGGTTTCACGCCATGGACGACGCTTGGTGGATGCAGAAGAACTGCGTTTATGACCATACCAAGTCGATCGAATCCGAGGATCGACACGCAGAAGACGAGGAGCTGTGGACGCAGATGGCCTCGAAAGGATGGGATCTGGGCTCGCAGGCATTCGAGACCTGTGCTCCAATTCGTCTGCGAGTCCAATCCGTCGAGCACAAGGACGAATGATGACCACGACGATGATGGGAGCGTATTGAGACTTCCTATGTCACGTATCCGTATATTAGTTTGTTCATGATGGTCCCAGAATGACCACGACCACATTTTCCTTGTAAGACAATTACAAAAAATAGAGAATTGCCTTTTTCAACATACGTTTCGTTATATACAACTTGTCCCAAAGAATCGTCTGGAATTTTGCAGACAGGACAATCATCCAGACGTTCGCATGGGGTATCATTCGCTTTGTGAGCTATTGTACAATTTTAATGGCAGCATAGTCGAATCACGCTGTCTAGTCTCCCTCCGCCTTTCTCAAAAAGAAAATCTTGTTCTCACGCCAAGCCCGTCCATCTCATAGCACGCATCTTGACGCCCTCCCAAGTATTCAGCTTCGGCCTCACATCCAAATAGAAGCTCGGCCCGGCCTTGCCATCCGGTCGCCCAGCGTAAAAGTCAATCACGTACTCCACGCGGGTGCCGCATCGATCAATGATCCAATCGTGTCGATCAAACGGGGCAGAGTATCCGAGTATGGTGTTGATCCGAGCAGTCGGCGTCATGCGATCATTTTTGTTGGCAAAGGATTCGAGTTTTGGCCCGCCGCAACTACATCGGACGCATCGAGAAATCAGAACAATCTCGTCTATTTTTCATTCTTC
The DNA here is from genome assembly GCA_000731825.1 of Hypocrella siamensis. Lineage (NCBI taxonomy): Eukaryota > Fungi > Ascomycota > Sordariomycetes > Hypocreales > Clavicipitaceae > Hypocrella > Hypocrella siamensis. The sequence goes on from JMQE01001212.1 coordinate 46,586, forward strand.
ATTCTTCCATTTTTTTTGGCGCTCGAGGACAAGCCAGCTCACCTTGATTTTGACAGATAGGGAGCCTCCCACTCCTTGATGTGCTGCCACGCCCGCTCGTTGACGGCGTTGTGAATCGGCACGACCGTCTTCATGTCTGCCACGCGGGCATCGTATCCCTTGCGCTTCATGGCGTCGAAGAACATCTTTTCAGAGGGATATACCCATTTTCCTGAGGCGTCGACGCCGGATTCAATTTCGTGATTGGCCGAAGAGCCGTGGTCGACGGGACAGGGAGGGGTTTCGGCGTTGCCTACTGAGCGGGGAATCGTTGAAATCACGCGATTGGTGTCGAGGTTGCTGGACGGCGACGGCGGCGTTGTCGCTACCGCTGATGATGATGATGATGACCATGGCAGATAGGATGCGAGTGTTTGTGTCCATGATTTGTTTCGCGGTGACGTGCGATCGGCGGGGCAGGACTCAGCGGCTCGTGCTTGGGCGAGCCAGGCGTCGCGGGTTTTGTGGTCGACGGGACATGATATCTCGTCTTTGTCTGTCACGACAGCCATGGCAGAGGGAGCCAGCCCAGATGGTATTGAGACGAAGGATTCTTGGATGACATGTGCTTTGACGATTGCAGCAGCAAGTGATTGATGGCACACTTTTTAGTGGGTCGCTGACACATTGACAGGCGCCGAGAGGTCCAGAGCTGGCCTTCAGCTCAGACAGACTTACTGACATGCTGATCTAATAAGTATGAATCGCCCGCCAACGCCGTGTTCTACGATGCGTGCACTCTTGAAGCGCAGCTTCTCGTGGTCAATCCCGTCAAAGCTCTCAGGCCGGCCAAGGTGTCATTGGGCTGCCTGAAAGCCCCATCAGCACTACCCTTGAGCAGCCAAAAGACAGTCAGGGACCTCTACAACACCGCGAAGAAGCAACAACTTGAGGAAAGAGACAGGTCTGTGGCGACAAGCGGCGACAAGCTCCCATCAAGCTGTCATTAGGACTCTTCTTCTCATCAATGCTTGAAATTGTAGGTGAGATTGCACAAAAAAGGAACTGAGCCTGGGAAGAGCCACCATGATCTGATCCTTGACCATCGTGCCGCCATAGCTTTGCTTCGGGTGGACGGGACATGACTTGGCAAAATCGATTCAGAGTTGGTCGATAATACTTTCCTACGTGGTCGCCGGATAAGCTTAGTCACAAGACGCTGGTCTCGTCAAATGACATGCAGCAAAATCTCATTCAACGAATGGCATGATCTGAGGGTCTTTTTTGCCGTCAGAATTTTCGGCGACTGGGATATGAGTCAAGCCCTGTTAAGTCGGTGAAGCAGACCAGCGACACACCGTGGGACGGAGTACCTCGACTGATCGCGAAACAGCACACGACTTGGACAGGCCTTGTTCCCAAAGTCCTGCTCCATGCCGGCTCTTCCACAGCAAGTACTGCATACAACAGGATCAAATCATTTCGGCCAACGCACGACATGGTATCGACGGAGAAATCACCTGACAAGCCATTCATACAGATACGCCCCTGTCCCCGGTCTCTATGAAACTAGTACCGGTACATGATGGAGAAGAAATCGTGGACATGACACCCTCAGAAAAGCGGTGCCAAACGATGCCATCTGGCCACTGGTGACGTCGCGCTTTGTGGGTGAGCCGCTGTCTGCGCGATATTCCGATTCCTGGACAGAATTTGAGAAGTCCCGGATTGGTTGGCAAAGGGAGGCCTGGATTCAACTACATGTCGGCGTCTTAGGGGACTCTCGTGGACTGAGCCGTGCTCGTTGAGCATTGACCAACACCTCCTCACTCAATGCTGGGGTCGCTATAACCAACAGTGTCTCCTGCTGAAAATTGATCAAGCGCTGAAAATGAGATACTACTCTGAAGATCCTGAAAATGAACAGGATTCTTGCATTATGGAGACGACCCTCGATGGCTCACGGGCCAAGAAGACAAGCACGCACAAGGCTCGATTTCCAAGGCGCCGTCTGAAAGAAAATTCAGGGACGTGATGGGATCAAAGCCTGAAAGCAACTACAAGGCATTGCCTTGATGTGGCGAAAGCTGACTTGCATGTTACAAATGCTGTGTGTTGGTCGTTCTTTTGCCACGACTGCAAGGGTGACAGGAAAACCAACTTTCGGATGTACAGATGAACGAAGGCCGGAGACGTCTGAAAAGCGAGATACCCAATCACAGTTAAAATCTAGCGATGGTCTTGACCACGCAATCTATTGGCCTGCTCTTGGATGCAATCTGGATTGGTCTGAGATATCAGTTTCTGGTTTTGTAATATTATTACAAATCAGCAACCCACAACGCAAGGAGTTGGTCGACGAGTCTGTATCCTGCTCCAGGGTCTGGTGCTCGCTGGTCCATGCGTGCGTTTGGAGAGTTCGCCGTTCAGTGTGTCCCCGATGCAGGCACCAGCAGCAGCGCGAGACTGGGTTCCTCTGACATCGATCTCTCTGTGGCCCATGCGACTGTCGTCACTCGTCGACTTGGAGCTTCGGCGTCATGGCTTTCCCCTCCCGGAACGAAGCCAGATACAATTCAAGCTTGAGAGTGAGCGAGGCTTGGTTGTTTCCAAATTTTCGAATCCCGATAGGTCCAGCTCGGCGTCTTTCCCCTTCGTCACCGCCGCATTGTCAAAAGTGATGGCCGCTGGTCTTGACGCTCCGCTCTAGCCGCGATATCGCCCAACGCCTTGTTTGGACAGTCCACGCCTGGTTGTTAGACGAGGGAATGTTTTCTGATTACTGACAGATTTCTTCTCGTCATGAAAGGTGGCGGTTGGGGCGACAAGGCAGCCATCAGCAGCCGCACCGGAATGCCTCAATCTCGGTGACGTCTAGCTCTTTGTTCCTCTGGGTTTCGTCTCGACTTTTGTCCGCCGTTGGCAGCACGACTTATCGGCGTTTACATGGAGTCGGTCAGCAATGATGTGCCAAGGCCGTTGATCTCTTCGGGATAAGTTCTTTGATCTCCGTCAATTAACGGCGAGATGAGATGCTGGCATTTCCCGTGAAAATGGAGAGACATTGGTGCTTTCATGGCAAAAGTTCAAGGTAGTCAGTCTCAAATTCAGCCGTTGAACTTTGGCAAGAGAAGTTTTCCACGCCGGGTTGAAGCTTGACACGGCTGCACGTCAGTGTATCCGTTCATTGGCATTTCCTACCAGAGAAAAAGGTAAGAAAGATCAAAGAGACCACGTCCACCAAGAAGCACAATCAGCCACCGATATCAAATGACATCCTTGCTCAAGTCCGTTCACCCCAGACCCAGCAGCGCCACGTCAAAGCCAAGCCCGCCCGTCGACGCTCCTTTTTTCCCACAAGGCAAAAACTCCACCTCGGCCCCAGATTCGACTCCCCGCCCGTCGTCGTCCCATGATGGCGACACTGGCCGCAGCCCACCTCCTTGGTCGCTCAGCATGTACCTGTCCCCCCTTGTTGGGATTGTCAGATGGTAGATGCGACGTTGCGTGGGCGCTTGAACCAGCTGTCCACGCCGGTGCAGGACGCACCCGCATGGCCCGTCTGGCACGGGACGAGCAAAAAGGGCACGGCTGGCCGCGCAAGTACGGGGTCAGTACAGTCCGTCCAGGAAAAGGAGAAAGGGTGTCAAGATTTGCCTCGTGGGTCGTGACCCCCCCTTTTTCCCCGGGACAACATTCCACGCCTTTCGCTTCCATCTATGTAATTCAATACGTTTCTGAAGATGAAATTTGGTATCCTCCACGCTAGGCGTAATTCGGCCGAATAAGCAACCTGTTCCTGAGAGCCAATGCAGATACGTATGCCAATATTTGCAAGTCCTGCGAGCCGTCTTGTCGGAAGTCGAGCGTCGCTAAGATCAAGAGAAGCCAATACGAAGCATGCAAGCAGGCTCTTTTGCATTCGCGGGGTCAGCAGCGAAAGAAAAAAGAAAAGAAAAAACAGAAGAAATTCAGCTTCTTCCATGACGTCTTTCAGGGGTCCACGGGACGCCTTTTCTTTTTCCCCTTTTTTTTTTTTTTTTTTTTTTTTTTTTTTTTTCTTTTTTAAGAATCCACAGCTTATGCCGTCGCTGCCACTTTTTTTTTCTTCTTCTTCCTTTTCCCTCTTCTTGTTTTGCCCCCCCTTGCCCGTTTGTGCCCGTTTGGTGGAACTTGGCTCAGATGGCGCACATGGCAAGCCTTGTCTAAGAACAAACGAACAATACAGGGCGGGGAGAGTAAACAAAAAAGAAAAAAAAAAAGCGCGCTACTGCAGCGTTGGGCAATTCTTATTCTTATTGCGTAAGGAATTATATGACAGGTTACGTCGAAATGTGTCGTAAGCCAAAAAAAAAAAAAATGACGTGCCGGCCCAAAAAAAAACAAAGAGAAAAGAAAAGAAGAATACACACACAAGTTTCATACATGAAACCACTGTACAAACATGCATAGCATTTTTCCCCCGCAAACCCCGGTACATTAAGCGTTGTTTCCTCTCGCCGCTTCTAAAAACGGTCTTTTGCAGCGCTCTCCCCATCTGGCCTTTTTGGGGGAACGATTTGCCCTGCCCCTCTTGCAGGCCCCAGACATGTGGTCGTTTGGCCCTTTTTTTTTTCTTTTTTTTCTGGTTATTTCTGACGAGGGTGCTTCCCGGGTTCTTGGGACAAGAGGGCAGAGGAAGGTACGTTTCTTTTTTACAGGAAAAAAGAGGAGATGCAAGGTACCGTTACTTTTGGCTGTTTTGCATGTAAAGGAGGGAGGAGTGTGGCGGCCAAGGAAATGTGTTTGTTTGTGTGCGTAGTCTTACTTTTTTTCTTAGATGCCGTGCGTACAAGTAAGCTCCTATGACGCAGTACAAGTCACCAGCTGGAGCAAAAGCCAGACATATTCTTGCACGGCCCTTTGATTTTTGAATTTTTACTTTTAAAATCAAGGCTTTGACAAAAGAAGCCACGACTAGACTAAAACTTGTGATGGTGTGAGATTGCCATGCGTGGTAGACCAAAGGTCCTTCCTTGGTCTGTCTATTCAATCTTACTACTACTGCCGGCAGTACGGCACTGCCGCCACCCAAAAAAAAACGTGACGTGGATGGAAAACCACATACAAAAAAAAAAGTCATCACCCCCTTCTCCCCTCGTTTGATCCATCTTGTCTCCTCCTCCTATTTTATTTCTTTTTTTTTTCCCGAACTCCCCTGTTGCGATCGATCTGGCCCGCTCATGCGTCTGGATCGATATCGGTGAGCAGACAGGACAGACAGTACGTAGTCCGCAGCGTCAAAGTTCACTCTTACCTCTTTTTTGCTGGTTGGTCGGTCCCCTTTCCATCTACGAACAGGGCCCAATTGGACCGCTGCCTGCTGGGAAGATCCAATGCAGGCCATCGCACCCCCCCCTCTCCATCCATCTCTTGCATGCATGCACGCACATGTGCTCTGCAGTCACGCCACAGTTCAAAGGCTCGAACTGAGATTTGCATCAACCATTCTGGGGGTGCTGCCAAGGTCTTGACTTCTTTTTCTGTCCCTGGAACGGCCAGCCCAGCGCAGACCAGGACATGTCCCAAACTTTCAATAAAAGAAAACGTGCATTCCAGAAGGAAAAAAAAAAAACACAGCAAGAGACTGCCATTTCTGTTCTTTTATTCACAAACAAGCCCAAGCATTTCTCCTTGTAAGACGACTGACTCCGTGTGCCGAGGACAAAATACTCTTCTCTCTCCTGTCACTTCCCACCGCCCAGGCACTTGGAAGCAGGCCTGACTAGCACCTTGTGACGGCCGGCTTGCCGCATTCTCGATGCCGCTGCGTATCTCGCCTTGCCGAGTGGCGTCCAACGTGTCTGCATCGTTGAACCGGTGAACACTTGTCGAGTCGCACTGCGAGCGTTGAAAAGCCACTTTTCTTCCTCAAAAACCCCCCTCATTCGATCCGCCTTGCAGCCTGTTGTGTATCCCACATCGTCGTCGACCTGTACGCCGGTCTTGTTCCCTCAATCAACAGAGACAAGAGACAAGAGAGGAAACCGCACCCTGGGCCAGAGAGGTTCGCAGCATCAACCATCAAGGACATCCAAGCAAGAAAGCCAAAAAAGAGCACTAGTCAGGATTCGCAACCAAGCCGGCTTTTTTTCTTCTTCCTTTCCCAATTTCTAAAAATAAAACATCGCGCAATGCATCTCATGTGTCATCGATTGCTCATCATGAGCCAGTGTTTCCTTTTTATTTTTTTTTGGAGGGGTGGGGAGGGGGGCTGTCGAGACCGGCAGATGATCACGGAATGCTTCGTTGACCAAGGAATCTCGCGTATCATCTCGCTCGCTCTTCGTTTCGTGTGCGGTGGTAAACCGTGCAGGCTTCTTAGCTGCTTCGCAACGCGCCCAAAATCCCACTGACCTTGCCTGTGATCCGTACACGGCAAGGCGGCATTCTCAAGAGCTATCTTGCAGCCACATGATGAGCAACCGACGTCATTCTTGGTGCCGGGCGTTGGATCAGTTTCGCCCACGGATGATTACTCGGCTGTTGTCGTTCACGGCAGGCGGCTGTACGCATCATGTGTTAGTCACCGTATCAGTGGCGCCAGCTCATCCCAAGCGGCCTGCGGAGTACACGCTGCTGCAGGGTGACCACGTACAACAAATCTCATTGCCCCTGACCAGCCATGTTAGCGCATTAGCCCCCCTTCCCGAGGCTATGACTCCGACAAGAGTTCGGGCAAACTTGAAGTTGGGACTGACCAGTACTGCCTGCTGACGATCCTGGGAGGACATCTCCGTCCCGTCTCTATGTATTTGGAACACCAGGATTCAACAAGGTGGTAGTGATGCTGGCAGCTCAGCTCCTTCTACCAACTCAAAGTTTCAGCATTCCAAGCAATCGAAAGGCTCATTCTCCCACGCAAATGCCATCAGCATCAACGTTTTCTTGTACGTACATAGATGTAATTGCACATGATGGCGTCGTACTCAATCAAACAAGTAAAATAGTTGACGATTTCAAAGTCAAATAGAGTCTTGTCCCAATGGCGTCGCTGTCGAGGAAGATTGGAGTTATTGCTCGATGAATGGTGACTGTCGGATCAACAGAGTCAAGAATGGGGGGAGGAGGGTCTTATAGGAAAGGAGAGGGTAATATGCGGCAGACTTCAAAAGGTCAACGTGCTCCGGTCAAATGTGAGCAGGGGCCAGCAAGGCAGGTCAAGGTCCGTAACAAAGAACCTTGCCTGGATCAGGGAAGCAGACAAGTATCTTGCGCAACCGGAATTCGCGGGGTAGAACTCAGTCAACGTCTGTATCATGCTTCGCTCTCACAGCCCTGGCTTACAAACGGGATGAAAACTGTGGCCGAGCTTTGACGTTCTTGAAAGTGCCCGGGAAAATGGGTCGTTCTACCAGGATCCGCTTTGCGTATTGGGACCTGGCTCCCTCCCCTTGGTATAGTCGATATTTCCCTTTAGCGCGTAATGAGTTTGCTAGAGGAGTGCCGGGGTCGGTAACAAACACTACCAGCAGGGTTGACACGGCTGGGCCTCGTCCGTGAGTGAGAGAGAGAGGGAGAGGGGGGTGTGGGGGGAGTGCCGTTTGGGCTGATGCATCTTCCGGAGAGCTTGGCTGCGTGGATGGGTGGGCGTACGGAGTATGGACCCGAACCTTGGTTTCTAGACCCCAGTCAAGTATCAGTACCCTGGCCGCTTGTAGCATCAGTCCAACCGATTGTCAGGTTCAACCACCTCTGCACCCGTTCTGGCCGTTTGGCCGCTTTGGACGCCTCGTTGCACCAATGGCTTCGGATCGACGTTTACCGCTATTCGCACACACGAGAGCCATGGCAATGGCTCTTGGTGTTTTGCCGGCGTGTGTTGATGACGACGGGTGGAGGGAACTGGAGTGTCTTACGAGGGAAACCAGGTTGATGTCATTCACGACAATGCTCGCCTCGGACGAGCCGGACAATCGATCCATTCGGCGCAAGGGGATTGATCCAAAGTTTCTTTCCCTTGACCGATGATGCATCAATGGGAACAGATTGAGCAGGCTGAAAGGGATGCGTTCATAACATAGACTTCGCCCTCGCGACCAGGTATCTGCATGTCATCATGTCCATCGATGCCCTCTGCACACTGGCCCCTGCCTGATACAGTTGACGCATCATGGCATCCATGTTCTTCTCGTCCCCATCCACCGGTTCAATGTGATCTGGGCCGAGACTGCTCGTGCCAACGGTACAGATACGACCTGTGAGGTGAGACGCAGATTTTGCCTGTACACATGTTGCAGCTGCGCGTTCCTACGGCTTGACGTGCTGGATATCTGGAGAATGAGTTCGTGATCCCGAGGAAGCGGGTCTGCTCGCCGGCATCATGCAGGAAAGTGATGTGGTCATCTGTGCTTCGTACAGCCATCCGACGGGACGCAATGCGAAGCTGAAAGACTCATCCAATAAACGGGCTGGCCTCCAAGGTCTCATTTTTGTACAAGACCGCAGAGAGCCCGCATTGGCTCAACGTCTTGGACACCTTCAGCTTGGACGTCGACCTAGGGCAGATGTTTGAGTATGACAAATTGACACTCGTCTGGCGAGTGCAGCTGGCACCATTTGGCAATGCTGACGGGGCGCAAAGCATTTGCGATTGCACTGGGTGTTGTTGCATCGCATTTTGTGGGCGGGCACGAGCTCGGAGTAGAGGTGGCAGGTCCAGCTGCTGTTGGACCACGGAGCAATTGCACTACAAGTCAACATGCAGCCCCGGTCGCACCTTCCAGTCATTCTCTCATGTGCGTCACAAGTCACCACCGCTTACGAATCTACCCAATGTACCTGTTATTTCGCCCAAGCCCCAATCCCTCGACGACAACACGCCATCTCCGCAAGACAAGACGAATCAAGGTGACTCTTCATCTCTGATTGGCGAGTTCTTCTGATAAACCTCCTCTCTGCATGTCCGAAAGTTGCAAGATCCAAGGATCCTTAATACTTCATTCTTGATTGGGCATCTCAGTTGCCTCCATCCCAGCCAGTCCCGTACAGTTGCTGATGGTGCAGCATCCAGCTTCTCACAGTCTTAGTGGTTGCATCCGATTTGGAGATCTGGACGACCAAGACTCGTTTTATTCATTAAAATGGCTCAGGATTGAAGGCATGCACATGCTAAGTGTGAGTGTATGCATCTCCTCTCAAACTGGCGCATGCTGGCTCAAGATCTTACCCCAGCCTGTTGTACGACACGGAGCCACGTTCAAAGGTACACCAATCTAAAAGTGTTCTTGACGAAAAAGCCAATCGCGTCCACTCGTTTACGTTGCGCTGCTCTGATCGTTAGCCAATGGTTGTTTTTGTTCCCACACATTGAAAGATGGACGGCTATCCCAATTTGCCTGTAGAGTCATGCATGAATGATGGCGCTGTAAGATGGCGCATCCAAGAAGAACCTCAAGTCAGGCTCTAAAGTCAGGACGACCGCTACCCATGGCAAGAAAGAGGACAGGCCGCGATTGTGATAATGGCGCCGCGGCCATTCAGCCCGCCTCCACCTCTTGTCAACTCATTGTCGTCATAAAAACGGTCGTCTTCGTGGTTGAGATGGTGATTATCATTTCGCACGTACCATCGCCTTGTGAATTATTCCCTCAAAGTCTATGTTTTGTCGGATTGAAGCACAGGCAAACCATCGTGGATCAATTTCGCTTCACCTAACCGAAAACGCAGCCGGAGCCATTGCGAGTCACATCGCGCACTACACATTTCACAGAGATTATAATCTATTTCGTGATAACTCGTGAAACTGGACCGTTGTGATTCAATAATTGTTGATACCACCTCACGGTCTGGGATCGCCAACCCCACTTGAATCAAAGAGGCTGAAGAGGGGGAGGGACGAAAGAAAAAACAAAGATGGACCTAACCAGGGGTCAAAGAGTGCGCTGGATCAGCTCTTCCGGCTTGGTGGCTGGCAAGAATCCTCCAGCAGCCAAGACACGACAGTGGCTGGGATCCGACGTTATGTACGAAATGGTCGGCGACATCTCGAGCGTGTGGCACTCACAAAGAATATCCCTTTGTTTTATGCGGTCTATATGAAAGAAAGAATCTAGGCTCTTCACATGAGAGGCACATGGTCGAAAACCGAGTCGTGCTTTCCGATGCTGCCGGCGACAAAGAAGTCAAAGATCGTCCGATTACTGCGACATTTGTTTCCAGCTGACTTCGATCTCTTCCTTCATGAAAACAGATGCTACGTCGAGCTTGCTTACGAACTCATGGCGTCCATCTTCGTCCAATTCGTCTGCTAATGACGATGGAGCTCAAGGATTACATCATCTTCAAACGACGCCTCGTGCGGCTTACAAACACGGAACTCAGTTCAGTATCGGAGGCCATGAGCTACCAACGCACGTGAGATTCAGGAAAGTCGAGGGAAATGTCTTCGTGAAGCAAGTCCACAAACGCAACATCTCAAGACAAGGCGATGGATGACGTGGAGTCCATTGTCGCGCGCATCAGCTTTCACTCCCTCCAATCGACACTGCGCCGCCATTCCTCCGCCATGAACTCAAAGCACTGGGCTTGTTATAGACGAGCATCTTTGAACCCTCTGATGCCTTGTCTATTGAAAATGGGCAAGTTACAAGCGGCACACAGTGGCTTGCACCAGGAGTGGCAGATCAGGTCAATCTACAAGACTAGCGCTTCTCCCCTGATCCGAGGAATGGCTGAGCTGTCATCATCTCACAGGGGGAGCGTGCCCCGGTCAGCTTCCGCACAAAGCATTTTTGTTTTCAGTTTTGGCGAGCAGGGCACGTACAGAGTCTCTAGGAAGCCATGTTTCATGCGACAAGTTCTCCATTGAGCTGCAAGGTGTTCAGTTGAACACCTGGCTCTGACGACCCTGTCGATGAAGCCAATATGATCGATATTCGCAGTGCCCGATAACCGTCTCATCTCGACAATTGTACTTTGAGAGTCTTTGTCTTGAGATACCTCCACAGAGAAAAAGTGCAGAAAGTCACAATATAAAATCACAGGTCCAAGAAAGAAACTGGCACAGAGGGCTTTGAACGCTCTTTGAAGCATGTTGGATACAATTTTTATTTGTGGGACACTAAGCATTCATCTGCTTTAGCACAATCGAGAAGACACCTTGAGGGCCCAAGACAGGTTCCTGGGAGGACATAGACTTGCCAGGCTTCTTCCGATGAGGTCTCCGACAGCCACTCAATCTTTTGTGCCTTGCCAAGGCGTGGCAACTTCGTCACTCATTTGGATGCTAAATACGGAAAACGGATCACGAACGATCCGGTGACGCCTTGAGATTCTTCCATTTATTCTGACAGTGGCCAAGGAATGGGGGCCACGATGTTACCGGGAAGTGGCGAGCGCCCGTCTTAGGCCTTAGGCTTTGTAGCAAATCGTTCCTGTAATCGGTGGCCCTTGGTCCCTGACGCCGCGCTTACGCCCCCACGGCATGCTATATCCTTGAGTGAGGAGCTAGCTCGCCATAGGCAACGATGGCATTTTGAAGCACTCGACTAGGAGGGAATTTTCGGCATCCCCAATGAAGTAAGACCCTGTGACGACAAATCGAGCCGTGCATATGACTTCGTTCCTGACAGGTAGTGTCATTCGTTGGCGCACCAAACTTTCCGCCGAAGGCACGGCAGATCAAGCAGGAGAATCGAGAAGCTGAAGAGGCATGGCTTGTCAGCATGCAGCCGAAATATTAGGAAAGGAAGCCATTTTGTCCCAAGTTGAGACAGTTTTGGGAACTTGGCGGGTGAAGAAGAGCGAGACAGAACGAGACAGAACGTCGGCCCAATGGTGATCCGTTTGGGCATCAACAGATCACACAGACTGCAAAATTTCCGCCCCCCCCTGTTGGCATTACCGGTACGGTCGTCCAAATCTCAAAGTCGCACACGGAACCTCTATTGACGAAACATGGTAGGGCTTTAAATTTCTTGCAATTCATTGTTCCCAAACCTCAGACCCCAGACCCCAGACCGCTCACTCAAGTGATTTCTTTCTAGAATGCCGACCCGATGCATACTGTCTTTTCTTCGTCAGTGGGGGCGTTACAGGACGGGAACTTCCTTGCGAGATCTCATTTCCGCGGCTGCGTCTTCACGTCTCCACTGAATGGCCACAAAGTGGTCACCGTTCTCTTTCGTTTCATTTCTTTCTTCTCTTTGCGATAGGATCTACGGATCGCAGCCAAAGTTGATCCTTGGCAGCAAGTCGAACAGGCCGATTCGGCCGAACCCGACGTGTTGGACCGGTGGAGATCAACGACTATTGGTAATTAATTCCCCGGAATCACCACGTTCGCTTCAATCACAGAACACAGGTCACAGTGAAACGGGACCGTCAGCGACTAACAGATCAGTTCCTGGACCCGACACGCCCTAGTGCTGGGCGCGAACTTTCAATTTGTCAATTCTCACTCGGTAATCACGTCCTCAATATCTTGCACTCGCTCGCTCGCGATCCGCGGCCGAATCCACACGCTCTGTTCTGTGCGCGGTCAAATCATCAAGCACAACCAATAGATTGTGCTGCATTCCGCGGGCTTGAGCAGTACAGCAGACATTCAGATTGTGACGCGATCGACAATTTCATCTATAGTAGGTACATGACGAAGCTCTTGCTCTTGGTGTTGTGCTGAGGCTGACATCATCGATCAAGATGGGCCTCAATCTCGTCGCGAAGTTGGGAGAGATGCTTCACCAGAGTATCTTCCTTGGACTTGATTGCGCGGTAGGAGACGTCGACGACGTCGGAGAAGAGGGATCTGCCGGCGGCGCCATCGTCCATGACTGCCTGTTGACCATTGCCAAGGGCAGGATCCAGGGCGGTTGTGGCGGTGCAAAGGCGACCGAGAAACTCCTCGGCCAGCTGTACAGTCAGGGACATCTGAAGAGACTGGGACGAGTCAACGGCAAAGGAGCCGACCTGGACGTCGGGAAGCCTCCAGAACCGAAAGGACGTGTCTGAGTTTTGCTGGAGCAGCTCCGTGCGGACAAAGTCAAAGACTTTGTAGTACATGTCGAGCAAGCGAACGTAGATGGACAGGACAAACATGGAATTGCCCGGGTCGGACTCGTGTCCGCGATCTCCTGTGGACAGGCGAACCAGGACGTCGGCGACTTCCCCCGTCAACTTGAACATCTCGTCAATGGGAAACTCCTGGCCAGGGCGGGCTTCGTCCCCGGGCCTGGAGAGCAGTGTCGTCTGGAGCTGCGTCAGCAGCGACGCAAGCTCCAGGAGACGGGAGTTGATGTCGGATAGTTGCGCCATCCAGTGTGTGTTGGGCGAAGAGTCTGGAGCGATTGCGTGAGCCACTTGTCGCAGTGCGATTTGTCGCGGCCGATTTCTAAGCCGTTGTCTTTTCGGCTTATCACCGACGACGAGGGTCTGGTTGCGCAGGCTGGTGGCGATGACGGAGAACTGGCGAGACTCTGCAAGCGGCAAGGCTGGTTGGCTCAGTTGGTGTTCCCAATGGTCTGGGAACGAAGGGACGGGTACGGATATGGGTTGAAATGTCTCTACAGGCCCAGGTCCAGACCCTGGTTGCTCCTGCACAGAGGGCGAGGGGAAGAAGCCCAGTTGCTCAAATTGGCTGAAGTCAATGTCCTCCAATGCGGGCTCGCCCGGTGCAACAACGAGCTGTTCCTCGGCCCTTGAGACTTGGGTCTGTTGGAGGATGGGAAGGCCTGTTTTTTTGGTTGCGTGCGTGTGTATCTTGTGTTTCAGTCCTGGTTCATGATCGGGGGCTTGGCAGTGGGAGGAGGCTCTTCTTCTTCTCTCACCTTGCTCGCCCAGAGGAAGGCTCAGCTCGCTGGCCGTCTTTCTGCGTTTTGGTGAGCGCCTGCCGACTGCTGGCTTTTGCTCTGTGACGGGAGGAATTTGTGACTGGGCTGGGTTTTGGAGTCTTTGCGAAGGGGGATAGGATTGGTTCTGCTGCTGATGTTGTTGCTGCTGTTGCTGTTGCTGTTGTTGCTGTTGCTGTGGATGCGGGTGTTGATGCTGTTGCTGCTTCTTATACCGGAGAGAAGGGCTGGACTTGCACTGGGTCTGAAGTCTGACACAACGCTCGCAAGGCTCGTCGGCGACGCGCTTACAGCTCAGCTTTTGGGAGTGACATCGGTCGCAGGCCTTCCTAATAACGCTATCGGCCATGGTAAGAGCCATGCATTCGGGGAGCCGAACGGACTCGACAAGAGACATGTAGAAGGTTTAAGAACGAGACGACACCGGCAACCTCTCGCTCGCTTCAGCTTGTCTTGTTCATTCCCGGCTCCCCCCACCCGCCTGGCTGCTCATCGAGAGTTTTGAGACAAGCATCCGAGAGAGGTCATTGGTTACCAACGAGATGGTTTGGTAAGCGCGATGCAGACCGCCGCGTTGCCGTGGTGGCTCTTGATGATGGGGAAAAGCAAGGACTCAACCTCTTTTTCCTTCTTCGTGGAACGGGGCCGCCGATCCCGACAGTTTGGGTAAGATGAGACAAGTCGACTGCCATTGTCCCCCAGAAAAGTGCCACGAGTCTGTGGCGGGGGGGGGGGGGGGGGGGAAAGGACAAGAAGCCGGGCCCGGCATGAGGGGGAAGGGTGTCTTGGGAAGTTTTTTTTTTAAATCAATTTCTTCTTTTATTTCTCTTCACCTATTTCTCCTTTTTGTCTCGTTACTAACCGGCACGGCTTCGCTCGGTTCTGGAAGCAAGGAGAGCGAATCATTCAGCCCGATAACTTGGAGAGGTGGCACGAGAACATCCATGCCCGACTACGCCCCCATACGGATGTACCGATCCCATGAGTCGGTTGTCTCACTGGGGTTTTCCGAACAGCGATGGGAACTAAGAGAGCAACAGGGCAACAAAAAAGAAAGCAAAAAAATTCATGTCTCCATGAGGGGTGGTGGTGGTGGTAGTGGTTCAAGGAAGAGATTGACTACCTAGGTTTGCGACACGTTACGCAACGCATGGCTGGCTCGTCACGCAGACCGAGATTGAACATCTGGCTAAATATCCCTCCCTCCGCCTTGTTCCCCTTGGTCTGGGCGTAGTGTTGCGCATGATGCCATTCTGAGACGCCTCTTTGGCATGGCGAATGGCAGCAAAGCAATCGCCGAATGGCTGTTGTCATACGCGCCCCCATTACTCTTTGCATGAGTGTGGGTGTGCTTGTCAACCTGTCATGTCCACGAGAAGGGAGGGGAAGGGGGCGAGGGGGGAAGAGATCGATTCCAGTCATCGGTTCTCTGCATACGAAATTTCGTCTTGTGCAACATGACAGCTCGAGCGCTTACGTCCAAGGAGCCCAGAATGGTCTCCCTCGACGGCCAATATTCCGCAGCGCGGGATCCAGCACTCAGCGAGACTGGAGTCATGTTGAAGAAGTGTGCTTGTGAAGGAAGGTATCGAATTGCCGACTGCTGAATGATGATCATTCTGTGCTCATCGAGCCATGTCGCCAAAACTGTTTCTCTCCTTCCTCCAGTCGTGCAAGCAGACAGCCCCCGGACCAAAGTTGGTGCATGACGAAGACACCTTGACCCAGGCAAATCTCGCAGCATCAGACCGAGAACCGATCGATTGATTCCCGGCCGGCGCTTTCTTTTTTTTTTTTTCTCCAAGCGGAGACTGTCAGCAGGGCTTCTAATGGGACGAGCAAGCGAGTCGAAGCACAGCGAAAGCCAGGGGACCGCCTCACATCCATGCAAGTAGCATCCAAAGAGTCGGGTCGAGTCTGTGGAAGCAAGTACAAAAGAAACAAGGGAAACAAAGACTTGTTGTGTCGGGTGGCCGTGAACAATGTCGGTAGCCGCCATCGTGTGTAACGGCGGGAAGGTGACAGGGCACTTGATGCAAAGCATACAGATACATGTAACATGGCATGCGATCCCATGTTGTGTCATTTATGATGGATTGCTGACCGAGATGTGGCCACGGCAGGAGGCTTGATTTTTTATTTCTTTTTCTTTTTTTTTTTTTGGGTTCGATTTTGTAATGGTGCTGTTGCTTACGAGATTGGTGATTTTGAGCGAGGGCTACGAGGTATACAGATCTGCTCAGATGACATGTGTGGCTGGCTGCTCATCGATTTCCGTTTTGCTTGGGCAGGTGCTCTAGGGTATTTTGTTTCGTCTTGATTCCTTGTTTTTACACTTATTCTTTTTTTGAAAAGGAAGCCAAAGAGAAAAGGCAGGATGAATAGAAATGAAACCGCTTTGAGCGGATTAACTCCGTGTTTGCACACTAGTCCAGCGTCTAAATATTAAGAAATTGACTTTTTGCTCGAGACATCCAGCCATGTTCTTGGCTGCTGCTCAATATGATGGCGACATCTTGCTCGTCTTGTTGTTCTTTAAACACACACACAAAAAAGAATATAAGGCGCCGTGTACATCTATGAAAATCCCTGTAAAGCCATCTCTTATCCAACTGCCTGTCGATCCGTCCTCGTCCCGTCTACTTGGGATCCCTGAGATCGGGGCGCCAGTAGCCGCTCCTCCCGACATTGATCTCCTCGTACGTCCGGCACCCGGGGTTCCAGTAGTCCTCCTCGCTGCCTGACGGCCACATGACCGTCAGGAGGACCTCGTCGACGGCACACACTTGTGGTCGCTTCCACACGGACCAGCCGAGGCGGTGCTGGAGCTGCTGCATGAGGTGGCGGGCTGTTCTGAGCCTTTCTGTCCTAGAGACGCTCGTGTCGTGTTGTTGGTCGTTGTTGGGGGAATTACTTGATGCGTCGTCGTCGTCGTCTTTTTCTCGTATGATGGTCTTGGCACGGAACAGCGTGGTGCAAATGTCTGTCAGGACCGTCTCAATGGCCGTGTGGATCAGATGGTCCTGCTCGCTCCAGAGATGGCGGTCGAGATATGTCGGCAGGAGGTAGTGCTGGTGGCAGACGTGTACCGCGTTTGCCGTCTCGTTGTTGTGTTCCGCGTCTTGCAGGAGAAGGCTGACGTCGCCCGGATGGGACGGCTCGTTGAAGTAGGTCCCCGTGGCGGCTTGGATCTCTGTTGCAAATACGGCAAATGGCTGCCCGGGACTTGCGAGCAGCGCCAGCCGCTTGGCGTAGCGCGTCGTGATCATGTCCGTCACGGCCTGCCAGTTGACGGTGAAGCTGGGCGGTCGTGTGGCCACGCGGTGAAGGTGGTGCTTGACGTCCCTGATTGCTTCGGGATCAGCGGACGTCAGGCGCGGGAGGTCGGGCCGCTTCGGATCCGGGTTGGTGATGTTGATGGGAAAGAAGTAGGCCGACACCATGGAGGAGAAGTCGAGGCGGATCCTGCCGCCGCCCACGCCGTCGTAGCGCTCGGCCACGGCCCGCGACCACTGGAACATCTTGCTGTTCATGCCCGGCACCGGAATCTCGTTGTTGTTGGGGTTAAAGGGGGTTCGCTTGGCGTTGATGAGATCCAGTCCCTGCTCAAAGTCGCACCATATTACCTCGAATCCGATCTCCATTCGGATCAGGCCGTCGTACCCCCACTGCTGGACTAGTTGGCAGGTCTTCTCGGCGTCTTCGATCTCGTTGGACAGGGGGTTCCCGCCCGGCGGCAGGGGCTTCTTCTCGAGCAGGATGAGTCGCTGCGTGTCCAGCGTGCCCATGGTCGTCTTGCCGGCGCTCATGCCGTCGATGTAGAGGAGCTTCAGGTCGCGGTTTGCCCTGTACGTGTGGAGGTAGCCGCGGAGGTAGGCGTCGGGTTTCTCGTCGCCATCGTGGCCGCGTGGGTTCTCGCCCTCGCCGGCCGAGGAGGACAGAGGCTTCTGCTTGGGGTTGCCTGTCGGCGGCGAAGGGTACCGCTTCTCGGGGGGCCAATGATGCCACCGCGAGCCATTCTTCCAGGAAAACGCGAATCCCTCGGCGTGCTCGACCTCAAACGCCAGCCAGTCGAGGGCGGGCGGAGGCGTGGATGACTGGCGGCCGTGGTAGAGCAGGGTGCCGCGGGACACCGTGGCGGGGAAGAAGCTCAAGCCGTTGTGGAAAATGGCCGATCCCCACTGTCGGCCGGCTGAGTCGATGGCGTTGAAGATGGGCGCGGCATTGTCCTTGGCTGATTGTCCCGATGGGGCAGCGTGGGCGCTGACGCTGCCAAGCAGATTGCTCAAGCTGATCCATGCTAGAGTGCAGAGCACCATGGCCGTGATTGGTGACCGCCTCGACGGTGCTGCCATTTCAAGAGAGCGGACTTTGTCTGCCGACCATGCAAAGGAGCGAGAGAATTCGAGGACAAGCAAAGAGATGGTTGGAGAGAAACAAAGGAAAAAAGGCAAACACCTTTGGTGTGACAGAGAGCAAGAAAGCACGTAACCTGTTTCGACCCCCTTTGTCGTCGTAATGCCGCCATGACGTGGCTCGGACCTCGGACTTGGCAGATGTGCGCGCTGCCTCGACGCTCATCACTGCCGACGTCGGATCATCCCAGCGTGTTGCTGTTTGTCCAACAAGGACATTGGGCTGCTAGGTCAATCTTCCGTCCATATACCAGATGCGAATTGATGTACATGTACTGTGGTTCAAGGCAGCCCGCGTGCAGAGGACGCATGCACAAGCAGGCATAACTATTACAGTACGTGCACTTTTCGCACATTTCAACACAGCTCGTCAGTCACGAGCCTCACAGCCTCACGCATTTGCCATTGAGAACGAAATTCTCCATTGCTCCTGAGCGCTCCAAAAAAATGGCAAAGTAATAGACAATGCACACGTTCCTTCGTGAGCTCCTACGAAATCGGGCACAAATCACAATGACCTAGAGCAAGCGACTTGGCGTCGCGTTTGAGGCAAGCGAGCGGCTTGTATTCATCGCGCCGGGTCCTTCTTCTTTTTTCCCCCCAAGAATTGGACAACTTCATGTATGTCATGACGCCTCTTGAGACGGAGTGCGGAGCCATGAGCGGCCGATTGCCTAGCCTGGTCATTTTGCCCGTGTCTCGCTTCACAGGATTGGTATTGTGATGATGCTTTAAGCCAGGAATCCGTTTCCCACCATCCCCACGTCCATGATTAAACGCATAGCGGCCGATAGGTCATGAGCAATTTTCCCATTCATTTTCATCAACTACGCTCAATCATTACTCCAACAGGGCCGCGCCAAGTCTTGTGTGTGCCTTTCCACGAAAAGCCTCTAAATGACTCGCTCATGGCTCCGGCACTTCACCCAAAGCCCCGACATCGCCAGCTTTGTCTACTTACGCAAGGAAGAGGTCAAGGCAATAGAAGTCAAGGCTCAGAGAGTCCATTTCAGCACAAACACTGTTGTTGTTGTTTTTTTTGTGGGAGAAAGATTCTTGAATGAGAGAAAGAGAGATCGAAAGGAAAGCAAGCCCATACATAAAATCAGGGTTCTCGCAACAAAAGATTGCAGAAATGAGAGCTCAAGGAACTTCCAGAGCATCTGCATATTTTTCGGGGCGTAGAAGCATTGATCCATGAAAAAGCAACGAAGAGCAGACCAGGATGAGATGTCCTCGAGTGATCATGGCTTGTAGTTGGTGAACCATTCATCAAAGATTTCGACCCCAGTCATTTCCGCACGATACTCTGATCCTTCAGTCCTCGCAGTTCTGTGTAGGTCCTCTCAGGCTGGCGATGAATGCTGAGCGCTACAGGCCCTGGAGCAGAGATCGTGTCAACAGGCCTCTTTGCTCCGCGCCGCTTTGCCTTATGTAGGCTACGTTTGTGAACATCAGCCCGGATCGCGGTTTCCAGGTGACCGGTGGAAACGCTCTGATCCACTGCCGAGGCTCGATGCAAATAAATCAGTCTCGGTCCTGACTGTCGATATGCGACCCCTCACTTGCTCGACACACCGACCGAGCTCACTTTCGCTGAGACTCTTTGACGAGCTTTGATTGTGACTGGCCAGCCTGGATCAGGCTGTAATCAGATGAGGTCAGCAGATTGATGATGAGTCATATCAAGCAAGTTCCCTGAACAAATCATCCGTAGCAAAGGATGATAAGCCCAAGTTTGCTGCTTGCAGAGAATCGAACTCACCAAAATCCGGAGTGTTGTTGTCTTCGAGCGCACCCGAGCTCGCTCCGGCTGAGCCTTCAGGCTGCTCGCGCAAAGCTGTGATTGACAGGCTCTTAATCTCGGGAACTTTCCAGTATTCTCGTGCCTTTTGCACTTTGCTGTGCAGTTCTTCATCATAGAGCAGTGTTATTGTGTGTCCGTTTTGAAGAGTGATGCGACAGTCTGAACCTTGCTTGTAAAATGACATGTGGGAATAGAAGCTGTCATTAATCCATCGCCGGTATAGACCATTGAAGGCGTCGTTGTCGAGGTCTTTAATTATTGATTGTAGTTGACCGTTTGGCAGCGCCGCTGAATGCCGGAGCAGAATGTCTATGGCGTAGCCTCGGATTTCGGGATCAGCACTTCGTGCCAATTTTATGATTGATAGAATTGTCTCCTCTCCCAATTCCTTCCGAGAATTGAAGAAATCGAGTAATTTTTCGTGGCCAAGACTTAAAAGATTTGTCATTTTTTGGACGACCGTTTCTGGTACGTCGTCCTGATCAGTCAAGGTGTCTATTGCCATCCACCAGTTCTTAGAATCAATTTCGCCCAGTAAGTCCGCTATCGATTCCATGATATTTGCTGGCAACGTTTTCTGATGCCTTAGGGCCTTCGATGCGTAATAATCGAGGCCTGCACTCTTCAGAAAGTCTACCATCTGTTGGAGCAATTTCTCTGGTAGCGCCACCGAACTGAAGGCCTCTACTGCATTAAGTCGCACTTCTTCGTCCGAGTGGATCAGCAATTCTGCCACCACTGGAACCACGTTTTCGGGTACACCTTGCCAGCTCAGGGCGTGTGCTGCCTCAATTCGCACTCGGGCATCAGGGCCCTCGAGCAATTTCGCCAACTCTTTGGACACCCTGCCCCGCAGTGTTGGTGCCGCTTGTCTGAGTCCCTGAGCCAAAGCCGCTGCCGCGTCTCTTCGCACGTATTCATTAGGGTCCTTAAGCAGGTAAATCGCCGCTGGCAGCACTTTTTCGGAAAGAGCTGCTTGCGCACGCAGGATTCTCGCAGCAAGCCGCCGTTCATCTGAATCAAAGTCCTTCAGCAGCTGATGCAATGTTTGAAGCACCTGTTCGGGCAATGCCGTGCGCTTGTCTTGCTCTTCAACTTCCTCAAGAAGAGTCAACGCCTTTAGTGCGTATCTCCGTGGTTGGTATCTCCGTGGTAGGTATCTCCGTGGTTTGTATATCCGTAGTCTGAAGTCGACACCTTCTAACAGTCTTAAGAAGGCTTGGAGCAACTCCTCTCCACCTGTCCAGCTATCGGTCTTGTTCTTTTCTGGCCTCTCGAATGGAGATACTCCGTTAGATCGAACTGCTCGTAGAAAGAGGAGACATGTCGCACGTCCTTGTACCACCTCGTCACCGTCCTCCATCAAGTGCAGCACTGCTTGCATCACCGTTCCCGACAGCGTTGCTTGCCGGAGAAGGGTTTTCAACGCCTTTAGTAAATCCTCAAACGAATTCCCCAGCGTATGGACAATCATTTGGAGCACATTGTCGGGCAGTGCCTTCTGCTTCATAAAGGCGTTGAAAGCGAATTTTCTGACGTCGCTTACTTTGTCCTGAAGCAGGTCCGCCACCAACCGAGCCTCCTCGTCCCGGATCAGCGCGCCCTTCTGGCATCGCTGAATGGCCTCGAGGAACGCTATTTTTTCCTTATTTGAATTGATAGTCCGCAAGTACCGGACAACGCTTTCCACATATGTAAACCCTCCAATGCCGAAGGACACCAGGATGTTCCCTTTGACCCCATCAGAGACCTTTTCGGGTGCAGCTTCCAATGCCTCCAACAAAATCTTTCCTGGAAATTCTGCCTCGAACGCCATACTTGGGTAATGTCTAATCTCGATTTCAGTAAAGAACCATTCTTTCCTCTGGTCCAGCTCCTGCAGGATATCGTTTGGCATACAGCCCTCCGACAAAGTGCCGATCTCGCTTAAGCAACGAACGACCAGGCGTTGATGCGCTGGACCCAAGAGGTCACGCGGCTCATCCTGAATCAAGCGCAAGAAATAGTGGAAAGCGGCCTGTTTGGAACTTTTGGCAAGCAAGCCGGCAACAAAGCGCCAAAAAATGTCGTATTTCTCGTTGTACTTTTGCTCGCGCAAAAAGTCCTGAGCAAATTTCTTGTAAGGTGCCCCTGATTGCTTATTGAAATGGAAAATGGTAAGTGTCTGCTGCCCCTCGGCAACCCATTGCCCGACAAAATACCGCGCAGCGAAATATTCTTGAAAAGTCAGGTGAATGAAGTGACGGCTTAAAATGTCTTCTGGTGATGAAAAATCTGACGAACGCAGAAAGGATAGCTCAGGAATCTCGATTTCCAGCGACCAATGGTCAATGACTTTTTTGAAATGCTCAGTCGGAAATTCGATGACACCGTTGAACAACCCAGAAAATGCAAGGTTTTCGATCAAGGTCATTTCCTTCGCGAGCATTTGATTCATTTCTTTCTGGCTTCGGTCTCGAATGCTGGTGTCGTTGACGCATTGGTCAGCAAACTTTTTCCTCAATAAAACAGCATCCTTCTTCCATAGCTTCAGCTGGATTGAATCGTATAACCCAGTCATGGTATTCGGTATGTCCGCTGGCGTGCCTTCCCAGGTATAGCAAATCGCATCCAGCTGAATCGGAATCCTTGCGAGATCTTGAATGAGCTGATGGCCGTGAAGAAACTTTCGGATTGCATTGATTTTATCCCCCTGAGCTTCGGATTGTTGAGAGCGATCCTCGCGGAAGGTATTTTTAATGTATTCGTCGACCTGATCTGGGGAGAACCCGATCGTCTCCAACTCAAGGTCAAAGGGCTCAATTTGATAGTCGACACGTGCTGCAGACGGTCGAGACGTGACAATTACGTTCTGCCGATTCAACAACTCTCTGAGAAACCGAGATAAGCCGCGTTCTGTATCGCCCAATACAGAAGATACTTCGTCCAAACCATCCAGGAGGAACAAAGTCCTGTTATCTCCGCTCTGACATGACTCCCACAATTTCTTTGCGAGATGTTGCTTATTCGACAAAGACTGGAAAAATTCCTGCGAGAATAAACTTCCAAAATCGAAACCTGAACTCCACCTATCTTTCAATAGCAGGTTCCGTAACGGGACCCAGATTATGCGGTCGAAGTATCTGGTCCATGAGCGTTGTAACTCTGGTGGTTGTTCCTCAAGAGAGTAAAAGTCGTGGACGATTTTCTTACAGAGTGTTGATTTCCCTACACCTGCGCGCCCTTGAATAAAAATCCGTCTTCGTCCTTTCTGGTCCTGAGCAGATCCATGTAGGGAGTCAAAGATTGATGCTAGTTGAATCTGTCTTGCTTTGTCGGGTGTCTCAATCTTTTGTCGTGCCCTGAATGAAAAAACTGATCGAGCGGTGTCGGAGTCATCACCTGCCGACTCTTGATTGGCGTCGGTCATTTTTTCAGGTTTCGGCACGATGGCAACATTGATATAACATAGATCCATCGATAGTGGCTTTCCCGAGAGTCGTTCAATCTTCAATCTGCTCTCGGAATAGTGTTCATCACGAAGAAATCGATCCGCTTTCTCTAGTGGCATTCCTTTGTGAATTTTTTCTAACATAACTTGGATTTCTCGCTCGATATTTTCGTAGTCAGGTTTCTCATCATTCTTTTGGTCAATCTTTGGGAGATCGAATTTGTTCATCAGAACGTGCGATCGTTGAAGCTGGCATGATCCCGCTCCCTGCAAACAGGCTGATCTTTTGTCAACAAGCTAAAAGAAATTAGTGATCTTGAGGCTCATGATCAGAGTCAAGATGCTGAGTTCTGGGCATAGATCACTTACTTGCCTTGGCTTGAAGGCGCTACGACCTGAAAGCCAGAGCGAGAATGAAAACAGCATCCAAGGCAAAACTTTCTTCGGATGCGAGAATCTTTGTGAAGACATGGATCGCTGCAAAAACAAAGTTATGAGCAAGGCCATACACCAAGCTGTACCCATCTTTTGTGAGAAGACCCATGACAGGTAAACCTTCCGGAGAAGATCGGTTCTCCCGGCCTCCCAGAAGGTAAAGACGTGATATTCAGAGCCTTTGAGAAGACCATAAAATTTATCTAAGAGGTCATCGAGATCGTTTGGTGGCTTCCTAGTGTAATCAACTAGCGCGGATACTTGTCGGTCACTGAGTGAAGCCCAGAACGGTAAAATTTCTTTGGGTACGCGCTTAAATGCAGTACCCCCAAAAGGTGTGGCCAAGAATATCATGCCGCGTGTCGCTTTCTGGAGAGGAATGAGGTCCTCATTATCGCGGTTGTAAGACTCGTCCATAACGAGAGCCTTCGCAAGTATGATGCCTCCGAGACACGATGCAATAAATAAAATAGGTCTCCTAAATATTTTTGGGCCGACGACGTCTGTGATGTGTTTTCTCAAATTGTTGAGTAGTTCCCTGGCCGACTCCTCAAGCGTTGTAGAAAGCGAGTCTGGTTTCTGAAGCAATTTAGCCGGCCAATCGTAGGTGTAGACTCGAGCTTTCTGTGCCTTGGCTATCTTTGGAAGCATCTCTTCATGAGTCAGCCAATTGACACCTGGGTGCCCCGGCCCCTTGTTGGACTTGAAAGTCCAGGTCTCGGGCGACTTGGTATCCAAGCCATGTATGGCGATGATATCGATTTCGAAGTCGTCAGATATGTCTGGACATGCTGGGTAGACTTGTTTGAGAGTCCCCATTATTTAGATTTTCCCCTTTTCAGTTTTGCGAGACAGAGTACTATCGTATACGCGTGTAAGGCAGTCAAGATCAAAACAGAGCGATGAGCAGTCAGTGCATTGGGGTTCTCAAACGAATGGTGCAGAGGGCGGGGAAATCTTCTGGACATCCTCATGCTTGAGTTTTGGGGGGAACATCTCGCTTTTCTGATCAAGGAGCGCCCGGGGGCTCTGACTTGTCATCTGCGGGCGGATGATCTCTCCTGATAAGGATCAGACGCCGAGCAGCAATGCCACTCACCTATTCTCTACCCGGTGGACATGATGCACCAATTACACGCCACGCTTCCAAGTGACACAGCATTAGGCAGCCATGTAGCGCCAAACAGAAATGAAGCGCGTGCTCTTATGCAATTTTGATCGCCCTCGGACTCTCCGATAACCAATGAAGGTCAAAATAGATCCTGGTCGGATATGCAATCTTGCTGACCACCTCTTTCGAGTATTTCAGCTCGGCAAAGACGATGAGATTCTCGACAATCATGTTCTGAAGCGGCGCTTGGAGATTAAAATGGAAGCGAAAGAAACACCAAGATTGAAGGTAGGACCAAGGAATATATATATCCCAAGGATGGATGTGCATGAATTGTATGGATATGCGCGCATTCTGTGGAATATACATTTTGTGGATTTAATGTATCCTGCGGATGTACCCCGTACATGCACTTTTCATATATGCATGTATGTGCATAGTGGGGGTTCATATTTCGAAAACTTCACGAATGCCCCAGCACCTGCAATTGTTTTTCAAGGGGAAGCTTGACATGTAGCGGTCGCACATTCCCCCCCGAGGCACCACGCTCGGCCCAGGAAAGAGGAACTTGACAGAGAAAGAAAAGATCAGCCCAGCAAAATGGAGCTTGGCCAGGAAAGAGAAGAACAGCCCAGCCAAAGAGGACACCACCAGCCCATCCGCTCAAGCCAAAGTCAACCCTCAATCCGACTCTACTCATCTCACCTGTATCATCAGTACTCATCAGCGATATTGCACACCAATGGGCCAAAGCTGCCCGACGCAGAAGCCGCAAAGAAACAAGCGAACAAGATGAATCCGACCAACAATCCAGAGCACTCTGAACGTGGTATGCGTGCGCGTCATCCGCTCCAAACAAGGGTATGACAAAAAGTTTTTGGCCGCCAGACCATACTGCTCATACCTTGAGGCGGCCAAAAACATCTATCAGGATATTATATATACCTAATAAAGCTAGGTATCTATGGGATACTATAGTTTTTTTTTTTTTAGTGAAAATAGGTATATATAATATCCTGATAGATTTGAAAGTTATTAAAGGTGTTATCTGGCGGCCAAAAACCTTTGTCACAACACTGAAAGTCCATTGGAGCGCTAGGAAGCTGACGCATTTGGCTCTTTTTTAGAGCGCGAAGGAGTCTGTAACTACTGGCCGGCTCTCGAACGGCTGCTACCCCGTAAAAGGATCAAAATCATGCTGACGCATGCTGAGAACGGGCATGATTTACCATTCTCGGAATATCATCATGATATGCCACTTTTTGCATTTCCAATGAATGCGCTGCTGGGCTCGTTTTATCAACTCCCGGTGTTTCCCTGGCCAGCACAATTCCCTGAAGCATTTGTGTTTCCATCTGAACAATGGGTGCGAGGCATCCTCCTGGAACGTATTTGGATGGATCTCGAGCGAGAGCAAAAGGTTTTCATTGCATGTCAGCTGCGGCGAATCGTCAATCGATTGCAAAGACATCCTCTTTCTGGTGAAACCTCTTACTGTGGTGTTGCGGCGTCAGGGAGACAATGTCTCACTGTGATCGAGCGCTTCAGGAATAACTCGGTGAATCCAATCCTGTTGAGCGTGGCGGGTGTGAGAGGCTTCAAGGCAGTTCTCAACTTCATCTTGAGCAGCGATTGTCCGCGTCCACTCGCGAATGCGCTATACGCCCAGTTCAGCGACGATGTTGGTATTGTGCCGTGCCTGGGCGAGATAAGTCCAAATAGAATCATAATCAACAAAGACTGCGAAATCGTCAAAATAATCGTCGCGGACTCTGCTGGATAGTATCCACATTGGTGGGAATACGTCAAGTTCTTTGAATGGAACCCCGGCCAAGGAAATGATGACTGGTACGACTACGCCGACATGATCTTCGAAAGGCGATTTCCCGCAGAATTGGTAGCCTATCAGGGCATCATGAGGTGGATCAGCGAGAGGTCAAGCCTGTATCAGCAAAACCTGTATCGGCAAAGCCCGGCTCGCTCAGATAATTGACACTAGCAAACTTGATGATAAAAGCGGCGTGCAGCATTCGACAGCTCAACACACACATGATATATGCTGCCATAGCGAAACGATTAGGGGATGGTGTTCTCGCAGCAAGAAGAGCAAAGCATCGCCATGAGATGACCTTGATTGACGCGGAAAGTCCATTGGCACATCTTGTATGTTATGGTATCAGCGTCTACATTCAATACTTTACATGCCGTCAGCCCTCTTTTTGGCAAATTCCAGCGACAGCAGTTCAATTCGCGAAGCGCTTGGCGACGGTGTCCCAGTTGACAACCTCCCAAATGGCACTAAAGTACTCGGCCTTGCGGTTTTGGTACTGAAGATAGTAGGCATGTTCCCAGGCATCGATTCCGAGAAGCGGCTCGAGATTGCCCGTGACGGGATCTTGATTTGCACGAGTCACCAGACTGAGAGTGGCTGAGATTTTGTCCTTGACGAGCCAAGTCCAGCCGGAGCCCTGAATGCCGGCAAGAGCAGCGTTAGTCTGCTTCTTGAGATTGTCAAACGACCCAAAGTCCTTGTTGATGGCCGTCTATCGGAGCCAGAAGCGCAGTCAGTATGCCAAGTCGCTCGTTTCGCTCGTTTCTTCAGTGATGATGGAGGGAGAAAGGCCGCCAGAGGACCGCCCCTGTCCAGCCCGTTCACCACACACGTACCAGTAGCTTGCCCCCGGGCTGACCACCGCCGCCCTTGCCGTTCGGTGCAAGATTCTCCCAGAAAAGAGAGTGATTGACGTGGCCGCCGCCGTGGAAGTTGAGAAGAGGGGCCTGGGCGGCAGCAGCCTTGGTATCGCTCTTGGCTTGCGCCTCGCCTAGGGCCTCGACGGCGGCATTGTAGCTGTTGACGTATGTCTGGTGGTGCTTGGAGTGGTGGAGTTCCATGATTTGGCCTGAAATGTACGGCTCGAGAGCGGCGTAGTCGTCTGTTTGTGACGGAGGGTGTCAGCTGCGTGCGTGGAAAACAGAAAAGTCTTTTTTTGGGCAGAAAGTCGGAAATATTTGAGATTGAAGGTGTTTCTTGCTCACATGGGAGATCGGGCAGGGTCGCTTTGCCGCGGACAAAGGTTGTGCTTGTGCTGGCGGCGGCGGCGCGCAGGCCAGTACGCAGGACTGGAGTAGTGCGTAGACGTAGCAGAGAAGACATGGTGAACTTCGAGGTGTTGTTACAATTTAATTGTCTGGTGATGAGGTTATGGAGGTAATTGGAGATTGGGAGAGCTCTGTTCTTTTTGCGCGCAGAGTAGCAGCGGAGGGCTCGGCGTTGAGGAGCTTCGGATAGCCGAGCTATAGCTCCTATGTTTCGTCATTGTGGCTGGGCGGGGCGCTGGCTTGTGTTTGTGGCTAGTGCCTGCAAATCATGATGATGCTTCATAAGCCATGATTTTCATTGCTCTTAATTGATTGCAGTTAAGAGAGAGCTAGAGCAGGTAAATGCAGTCATTTTTGTTTGCAATTAGGCACGATTTAATTTGCTTGATATCTTGTACGTGCTAGTTTGCAGCGTTGTCGCGTAGGAAGCTACCTAGTAGTTTGAACCATTTTAGCTCAGACCCTCACATGGGAACTGCGTGAAACGCGCGCACCAACGCGGGTACGCAGAACCGCCAAGAAACTCTATCCGCGATACTTCACTCCATCACTTTGCACGACCTCGTTCAATTCTTCACGCACAATTTTTAGCACTTCCTGTCCTTTCCACTTGCCCCTTGTGATGAAGCGCTACAGGTAAACACCGCACGTCTCTGTCCAATCCACGGCCCCAATAGACCCGCATCGCGCCGCATCGCGCGCACACACGCCAAAATGTCATACTACGACGTTGACGCCATCCTCACAGACGCAGAGGTATACCCCATCTTTCACCCTCTTCCCCCACACCGCCCAATCTTAGCTCAAAGTTTCTACAGAAAGTTCCGTGCACATTTGACCTCGAGGTACCATACCTAGGGCACCTGGACAACTCGTCGTCTCTCAAGGCGGGCACGCAGCTCCTCCTCCCGCTATGGCTAGCCGAAATGCTGGCCCTCGCGGCGGGCGGGGGCGAGGACACAAAGGCCCCCCTGACGCTGAACTTGCCTCCCAGCCTGTCGGAGCGGGTGACCAACGCGCTCAAGGCGGACCCGAGGGCTGTGGCGCTGCGCGACCAGAGCGCGCACTTCTTCGGCGTCGGCGTGCGGATGCTGGAACTGTTTGACGAGCGGGAGCTCGGTGGCGTGTTGAGGATGGCGTACGTCGTGAGGGCTGGCGAGGTGGGTTTGCATGCGCGCAAGGCGGACGAGGGCGTGGGCGGGCAGGGGCAGGAGTTTCTGAGGGGGCTGGAGGAGTGGGAGAGGAGCTTGTTCCGGAGGGGACATGAGGGGGTGAAGAGTGCGAGGGAGTGGACGGATAGGGTGAAGAGGACGTGATTTTTTATTCTTTGATGTTTGGTGTTTGCTTGGTGTT
Source organism: Hypocrella siamensis (assembly GCA_000731825.1). Lineage (NCBI taxonomy): Eukaryota > Fungi > Ascomycota > Sordariomycetes > Hypocreales > Clavicipitaceae > Hypocrella > Hypocrella siamensis. The sequence continues at coordinate 76,041 of JMQE01001212.1, forward strand.
TTGGGGGGTGATTTTGCGTGGGTTTATATCTAGTGTCGTGATACTAGCATTTTGCTGTCCTTTATGGAAACGAGTGTGGTTTTCTCCCGTGAGTTGATCATGTTCCTTGTTGGTCAATTTGACCAGATCTGCTGGCTTTCTGCAATCGAACCGTATACGCTTGCAGCCACAGGTCATCTACTTTCCACAGCAACACCATGACGATCCCCAGCCCCATCCACGTAAACGTGACGAGCATATCACGCACCTCCAACCAGATGAAGAACCGGTTCGACCGGCTCACGACATACCCCGTGCCTCCCCAGACCACACCGTGAAACACAAGCAAGCCCAATGCTCCCTCCCAGGTCGAATCTCGCACCCGCCGCCCCGTCGGCACCAGTCTCGTCCCGATCCAGTGCGCCAGCGTGACAGCCTGAATGGCTCCTTGAGCAGGATGCTCCCGGCAAAGCTGTCCGAGGACCTCCCATCCAAGACCGCTCCGCCAGAGTCTCAGCCTCGCCAGAGCGTACAGGTGCGCCGCGGCCCAGCACGTCTGGGAATACCCGAGCTCCAGAAACGTCAGACTCGCGGCACAATACAGAATGGTCAGCAAGACGGTTCGCTTGTCATGCCGCTGCGAATGGACGATTTGAGCCAGCGCGTATCGTGTCAGGGCGCGGAACCCTGCAAGTTCCAGAAGCCAGATGCACTCGGCCGACCAGCGGAACTGTACCGACTCGAGCAGGAAGTGATGGGGCGACGACTTGGCCAGTTTCATCGTTTCCAGCGTCGGGATTCCTCGAAAATGGCCAAGTTGCGGGCCGAGCACGCGCTGGACGTGGTTCGTGACAACGGCTGCCAAGAGTATGGCGATTGAGGCGGAAGGGGTGCCATGGTGGCAGGCGGCTTGGCGGAGGGCGTGTGCGTGACGTCGGGGGACGAGGAAGCTTATGATGGCATAACTGGGAAGAGACGAGATTGTGCGTCTGTCTGCTGGCATTTCCGAGAGCACATGTAGAAAAAATAACATGCACGAATGGCAAAGCTTGGAATATATGTGAGGATCCACAAGTATCTGTCTTGGTGTTTTTTTTTGACAAGTCACGTCCTGCGCTGCGCATCTTGGTATCTAAGAAGCTCAGGAGTTAAGATGATGTAATGCGTGCGCTGTCTTTTGTGCAAATATGGATGAGACGTGGAGTTTGACGTCGACGTGATCCTGTGCCGGCTGCTGGACGTGGACATGAAGAGCGAGGATGCGGGCCATAGCCTGTGCCATGCCTGTAAATCTAGTGCATCAAATACCTAATTTTAGGTATGTTAGGTATGTTAGGTACATAGGTAGGTAGGTACCTAGTAGGTATGGTAAGGTACATACTGAGTTTCGATCTGCAAAAGTACCACGGATGATTCCGAATCATTGCCAGGCGGAGCAGAGCGAACCGAGACAAAAGTTCATCTTGAACGTTTGGCGTAAGCTCTGTCGCTAGCTCTGTGACGGCAGGAGCTTTCTTGGGGGTTCGACTGATCGGGAGCTTCCGCTATACGATGATCAATCAATAATGGATCCCCCTGATCTGGATTCATCAATCACAGGGCCAATTGACAATGTCTGACCAATGAGTCACGGTTTTTTTTTAACACAACGAAGGAAAATAGTAGCTTCTTGTTTTTTCTATCTTTGGTTTTCAAGAAATGAGAAAAACAGATACAAAAAAAAAAGAAGAAGAAGAAGAAGTCGGGAAGCTTGGCTGCCGTCGGCGCGCCTTCTTGCATGCCCGACAATGGCTGCATGTGGTCTGCAAAAGGGATTGGCCAGATGTCGAGCCCGGTGCCCATCTCTCGGTCTGCCCACATGTCCCGCCAATTGTCCGGGACGAAATGGAAGAATTGCCATCAAGAATTTCTTCCCCCCCCTCAAGCCTTGTCGCTTTTCCGAAACCAAGTGCCGTTTTGCTCACGTCAGCCATCAACTTGAACCATCGCTCGTGTTCTGGTGACAGCCAGCGACACCAGAAAGACCACTCCCTGATCGGACCCCGAGTCTCGACCAGTGAGGGGACACAGTCGGCAGACGCGGTCCTGGCCGGGAAGAAGCGAGTCACGTTGGCGGCGTCGTTTTGAGTCTCAAAAGAAACAATAGCCAAGCCGTCCAAACCCCAAACCCATCACTCATGAAATTGTGCCCAGAACAAAGATGGAAGACGAAAGAGTGGTCGGCCACAAAATCGACACGATTCATCCCACGTAGCCACAATCGCCGTAAAGCCCGCCGTCTCTACCGAAGCAGATTCAAAAAGCATCTCGTCGTAACGCCAATGCCCAGTATGGTGCCGCTTCAGCGATCCCTCAAGATTTGCAACGCGATGCAAACACAAACCAAAAAGCAAACGTTTGGTCGCATAACGTTGATGCCCTTGAGTTCGAGTCAATCAGAGAAAACCGCACCACATAACGTATCCCCCAACCCCAAATCATGACGCAACTTTCAAAACTCCCGACCACCAAAATATACAGCAAAGGCAAGAAAGAAAACATGAATGAGAACTGATGATAGCATAGCCAAAGCATAGCCCAATGGACGAATCGTAGCAGTTTGACAACTTCAAGAAAGAAAAGAAAAAGAAAAAAAAGAAAAAAAAGAAGACGTGAGAAGCATGCCATATCAGCACAGAGTATCATGAGATTGACAGATCCAACTTCGTCCCACAACAATGGACAATGGCATGGGATGAGCAAGGAAAAGGTCAAAAGCAAAGCTTCATCTGTAAATGAGACAAAACACATGCGCAAAATATTCGTAATCCTTTGAGAGGCTTCCACAAAATCATTTGCCTACCTCACTGTTTGAGCCCTAGATCAGGAGGGCGACAAAACCTGGGGTAGGGGAGACAGAACGAGGGAAATGCAGGAGATGAAGCTGTGCAGGCTGGAGGCTAAATGGACCCTCCGCCCCCAGTATAATCCGACCCCTGGCTGTAGAAGCTGCTGGACGGTCCAGACGATGCCGCAGCTTCGATAAAGGCGGCATTGAAATCGAGGATGTCATCTCCCGGAAAGAAGAATTCGATAGACTGACAGTCGGTACGGTCCAGAGACTCGTGACTAATGTCAGTCATCTGAGAATCATCATCGAAAGCGACCCTTTCAGCGGCAGAGGGGTCCTCCATTGGCTGGTGGGCACTGCTGGCTTTGCCATCAAACCCGCCATCGTGATCAGGCACGACGACGTCTTCGGCGAGGTTGGTCATCCATCCACTAGTGTCTGTGGCAGTGTTGGTCTCATCAACTTGCATCAAAGGCGAGGTGCCGTGATCATCGGTGCCATTGACCACGTGCACCTCCTCGAGGTAAGGTCTCAGCAAGTGCATTGGGGGCCAGTTGCCGCCACCTTTGCCGGCTCGCTTCTCACCCGAGGCTGTCTTCCTCGGGCCTCGAGATACCTTGGGCTTGAAATGGACCCGTCGAAGGTGAGCGGCAGCATTGTAGTCGGCACCGTACTTCTTGCCTCCTGAACAAGATTTGCAGTCAGACAGGGACTGGAAGGGACTGACTTCGGGGGTTATTCCAACAGACAATGGGTCACAACACACAAACTTCCTGACTTGAGGCTTGTGCTTGGCATCGTGATGACGCCGCAACTCATGGTCGCCACGAAACCCCTCCGGATGCTCTTGACATTCAAGGCAGTACATCTTGGGACCCTTGGGCCGCTGATACGGTGCCTTGGCGCGGGGGAGAGAAACATGCTTCTTGCCGGCCGGGGAAGAAACAGACTCGACGATTGCCACAGTAGTCGCCATCTTGGAGCGGATCTTGTTGATTTTCCCATTATTCAGGGTCCTTCCCATGACCGTTTGAGGCCGACGGTCCGATTTAGGGGACGTCGTCCCCTGACTGGCCAAGCTGCCATCGGACGTGGAACAATCCGTTGACAGCGGCTCGGGTATAAACAAGACTGGTGGATAATAGGCGCCAACAGAGGGGCCGCTGAACCTCGAGCCGATGGCCAGGAAGTCAGGGTTAAAGGCGGAACTCAACGCACAAGAGTCATCGCCTCTACTCTTCTGCATCGAGTCCCGCAGCGGCACATCACCGTTTTGGTGTGACTGAGAGGAGGAGAATCTCATCATGTTGGCACCGGCACTTCCGCCATACGAGCTATTCTGCCTCGTCGGTGGTTGTGCGAGCTCCATGGCTGAGGGGCCGGAGATCATGGATGGGGGGGCTGATGGAGCAAAGCTGCCGTGGGCTTCGTCTGGGAAAAGATAATCCCCAGCAGAAGCCATGTGGAATTGCTCCTCGCGCCATTTGCTATTAAGGTACTGGCTGGGATCAAGCCCAACTTCTGGACCGTCGACATTCTCAATGGCACTGGTCATTGGATTGCGTATAAAGACAGCTCGGGACTCGCCAATCCTACGGACAGGGTCCCTGGTAGTGCAAGACGGAGCCGCACCACCATAGACTGAGGCCAGCTCGAAGCTGGGGACGTCGGGGAACCTGTGAGCCGAGATGCCTGGCTGATGACACTGTACATTAGTCGGCCGTTGGAGTTGTGCTCGCCCCTCGCAAGTATATTGATACTTCGCAAACCGACGTCAGCATTTGAGAAGACCGTCATGCCATCAGAGTTCAACACCTACTTCCATGGCGGCATCCAGAGAAGTGCGACTCGTTCCGGATGAGTGGCTGCGCCAGTTTGGGTGAAGATGTGTGCACGAGCTGGAAGGGGCTGGGCAGACAGTCTCAGTCATGGGCCGAGTGGCGATGAAGTCAGAAACTGCGAGTGAAGTACCCAGTGACTGAAACTGCTGCTCTCTAGCGTGGGCACGGGAATCGTTCGTCATGATCCTCGCGGAGAACTAACCGTGCTCGGTTGTCCTCTGCTCAATCTGTTGGCTCTCGGCGGGACGTGAGAACCGGCCGCCGCAGGCCGGCCAAATGCAGGTGCAATACGGGTGTGGAGCGGAAGAGGCAAGCCGTTATGGCAATAATCCCATAACAGGCTTGATAAATCAGAAGGCGAGGAAAAGATCAAGAATGCAAGGAAAAGATCAAGAATGCAAGGAATCAGTGGTTTCTGGGAAAAGCGCAAGTGATTTGGAAAAAGTAGAAAGAGAAAGAAGAGAAAGAAGAGAAAGAGAGAGAGAGAGAGAGAGCAGCGAGTGCTGGGTGGGAGAGAGAGAAAAGGGAATTAGGTAACTGCCCACACAAGGCGCCCAAGCGTGACATCCAATAGCAAAAAGCGAGGCGGGAAGTGGAGAAGATTTGTATGCGGCTCAAGTATGGACGGAGAGACTGCCTCTCTAGTCCTTGGCTGTCTGCGGACAGAAATGTGCATGTATGTGTGTGTTTTGGCGTGGCGCCGTGCTTGTAACTGTATGTGTCGCTGTACGTGTCGCTGTACGTCTAGCTGTACGTGTAAATGTACATACAGCTAGCTGTATGCGCAGGTGCTTCTGCTGACGCAGACAAAGAGGAAAGCAGCCAACACGTCGACGGGCATATGGCCGGCAATGACTCCATTGCCGGCTCCTATGCTCGGAGCATTCTTCTGACCTTGAGATAAAGCGCCTCAAAGTCTGGACAGGGAGAATGCGGTCGGCCGGCGAGTGATTGTAGACCAGAGCTATCGAGGCTGACAATTCCTGGTCCGAGATGCTCCGGCGGCTTTTGTCCTGCTTCTGAAGCTCAAGATCTCGATTCGTCCAGCTTCACGGGCAAGTCCTGGACTACCACAAGAATGCTGTCATATTCCACGGTTTTCTCGCCGTCGATAGTTCTAGCGGAGGCCTAGCGGAGGCCTACCGAGGACCTTGTCGGTTTCCCAGACCCTGTACAAGAAGGGAATCGGTGAAGATGGGGGCGGCCACGAGTGTCAGCATCTGACTGATGTCAGGTGCATTCAATTGGGCTCCCCCTCGGTCGTCCGGCCGTCTGGCGAGGGCAGAGGAGGTGTCGAGGATAGCCAGGTGCGCTCGTGCTTTTGCGTCGACCCGTCGACCCGCCATGACTGCAAGCTTGCAGCGACGTCATTGCCGAATAGTCCCTGGCGACTTGGAGAAGAGGAAAATTGACCATTGTACAGCTCGGCAAGCTGAAGTGACGTGAGAGAGTGACGGGCATGATTCTGTGTCTGTCCATGTGCTTGCCCCGCAGACTGCCCCTCGAGACCCCTGGGAACGAATGCCCATCAAAATGCCCGTCAAAATGCCCGTCAAAATGGCTGCCGCTGCCATTTTGCGGCTAGATTCATTGGCCAGCACGGCCCACTCACATAAGTTACGAGGCCTCCAAGACTCATGCAGGTCAAGATGAATTGGGGATTAAAGTCCTTCCTTTGAGCAGTGTCGAAAAGTAGGATGTAAGAGGTTTCTGTCCAGCTGCCCCTCTCCCCCCCCTCCTCCCTTCTCATACCTTTGAGCGGCCAGAAATTACGCTCTACCTTGCTGGTCGTTTTGGCCTTTTTACGTCCCTTTTGCCATCGGGCCTGCCCCACGTTTTCGTGCGGTACATACAGTGGGATGACAGATCTTTTTGCCCACTTGGAAATAGCGGCCGGGGAGGGGGCACAGAATTCCAGGGCCTTGTGGAATTCTGTGCCCCCTCC
>JMQE01001213.1:0-30249 GCA_000731825.1 Hypocrella siamensis
GTCTGCATACTCTGTCAGCGCGAAGGTTTTGGGGGGGGGCAAAGAGGGCCGAGAGTATCTATCCTCCGTTGAAAGGGGTGCCTGGCTACCCACACAAAGTGGCAATGAGGGACATTGCTCCGTGAAAAGGACCATCATTGGAATAATCTGGCCTTCCGGTCCACTCATGCAGGAGAACGGCCCGGGCCCAATCCAGCAGCAGAGTAGGGACGCGAGTCTCGTGGAGCAGACGTTCGGATTGGCAAAAGTCAAGAATTCGAGCGGGTCCGCTGCCTATCAGATCGAGTTGGCTCAACAGAGTTCCCAGAACATTGAGATCGCTCGTCGCGTCTTCATCAAAGTCGCCATCAGAGCCGCTCATCTCTGCAAAGCACATTCGGGCTGTCAAGGCACAGAAGATGCGCCGGGCTAGTCGAAGGGTGAGCTCGTTGGAGAAGACGTCATCGTACTCGAGGCACATGGAGCTGGGCTGACGAGCACCGACCCCCTGAGCCGCGAGCACGAGGCCACTGGACCGGATGCGAGACATTTCATACAGCGTTTTGGAGTCGAGAGCACAAGGCACAGCAGCGACCAGGGCGTGCAGGCATATCGACATGACGCAGCCCGCTTCGAAATTGGACAGGCCAGGATGATCCCCAAACAGCTTCTTCGTGGGTAGCCGTCCGGATTTGAGTGACGAGGGTGGCACGAAGAGACTTTTTGCGGCGAGCCAAAGACTATGAAAAACCAGGCTGGGAGCAACTCGGGTCATCCGTAGCATGCAATACCACAACGTCTGCGAATCAAAGAGCTTGCCGTCGCGTGTGAATGACTTCACCAACGAACGAGGATCACTCATCACGCTGAATATTGTCGACTCGTTAAAAGTTCTCCATTGACTCGTCGAGATGACATCGTTATTTTCCCGTTTAATGTCTTTTCTTGTCAACTTCTTCGGGGGATCCGAGGGTTTCGGTATCCTTTCTTGCAGCGCAAGTGGCCCGAAGAATCCCTGCTCGCAGGATTGGTCTTCATGGAAAACATCACAAATGAAGTCAATCAGTTCGACGTTGAGTTGGCTGAGAGTCTGCGGCAATGCATAGTCTGCCCTCAAAGAGTCCGTCTTGGGTCGTGCTTTGGTGTGGTCTTCTTGCCTTCGGGAATCCTTTCGGACCTTGACTAAAGAAGCCTTCTTATTGGTCAGAGGGGCATCCTTGGTGTCATCGTGTTCGGATGAGTGCAAGTCAAACTCGGCAACCGGCGGCTGTGATCGACAGGATACATTTTCAAAAAAAGCAGGCTTCAGGGGGATTTCAGGAATGGCTTGGCCAATCACAGTCCCGTTTAGCCTCGTTCCCCGTGGCTTCTTCTCGCCGTGAAATCCGGGAGTCAAAGACGTTGGCTTGAATCCATCTGTAGGTGACAGAGGTGTGATGGGTTCGAGAGATGTTTTCTTTTGAGGTCTCGGTGCTGTAACGCTCTTCGCCGAGCTCTTGGCGTTGCATCTCAGCTTTGAAGGGTCCTTTGAAGGGTCCTCCTGAGACCACTCTCCGTCCGGCCGAATACCTTCAGCGATGGGTTGCCGGATCCCTTCTCGCTCAGGTGTCTCATGAAACTCTGATGATGGCTTTGAGGAGGAGGAGGAGGATCGTCGTCCTTGTGCACATGGCCGTTCTGGCGCACTCGGTCCAGATTTTTGACCGTCATGGCTGTCATCGTCCCGAGTTCCGTCCTGCTCGTGCGACAAAGCTGATTCGCAAGCTTCCTGATATTGGCCTGATATGGCTTGCAAACCTTGAGGTGCCAGCCACTCCAGCATCTTGAAAGCGACAGATCCAAAAGTTGTTGCCGCAAACGATCTGTAGTCCCGGCTCACGGGCTTTTCCGTGATACTTACTTTTACTGATCGTGACGAGCTCGATTCCCCGCCGCTTCTCTTGGTTTGATTTGCATGGCGGGACCCTTCCTGACTCGTGCTCGCGTCTCCCCCAACGTTGGGACGATGAGGATCCGAAATGGCGACTTGGCATCGTCTTGTGCTCAACGATTGTGACGACTTGTTTTCGACTGCAATGGACGGCTTGTTCGTACCAGGCGTCCCATTAGCCTTCAAGGACGATGGACCCGCGAGAGACTGCGGCCGCGGACGATGAGCGGAGAAAATAAGGTTCTTGGCGGCTGGGGGCGGGTCGTCTGCTCGCCGCAGATACGGGCAGAGTCCTCTGTCCGGATGGTCCTGACTTGCCAGACAGACTGCTAGAGTCCTTGCGCTGGTGGGATTATATCGTCGGATAGGGGCCTTGCCGGCGATGCGTTTACGGCATGTGAAGCAAGTTGACGTTGCGCACTGCGGGGAACCACAGCCGACGCGAAGTTGACAGATGTATCTATGCAATGGCAACAGCTGTCAGGTCAAGATTTCGATGCGCCATCCACTGCACGCCAGACGTGGTAATGGGCAGTACAGTACCTGTCTACCAGCAGCTGAAAGTCATGTCTTCGGCTCGCGCGATGAATGGCATAGACTCTACGAGGATCATCGAGCTCCTGAACATACTGATGTAGCTCTGGAGGAGCATCATCAGGCAATCGAGGAAACGATACTTCCTGCCAAAGACCTAATTCCAGGTCCTGCACATCTTGCGTGAGATCGCGGCCATCTTTCCTGGGGTTCTGGGCATGGCTTCGGGGCGCGATGTCACCACGATGGGTATTTCTATGCGCCAATGCGCTCATGGCGAGTGACGTAGTAGGTTCGAGTGATGCATCGGGTGTGTCTGGTTACTTGCGAGGGCTTTGGCGGTTGCAGAAGAGTTTACTAGGACTGGATAAGGCTATGCAACGAAATCGCGATGCGTTGAGGAGAGCGGAAGCTGAGGATTGTGTTGGGAGTGTAAGGGGGAACTAGGCAGATGCAACATTTCACCGAGGGGCATCGAGGGCACAGGCGATGGTTGGCTCTGCATCAGGGTGAAAAATCCCCGAGGTGGATACCTGGCGTCTGGATGCAGGCGCCCGATATTCAGGATGCTGCCATTGGGTGGTTGCCATCGAGGCTCCACCATTCTGGACGTGGCGTAGTCGTTTGAATAACTTGAAAAAATTACCCTGTAGAGGAGACATTTCATCTTCTAGACCGAGTACCGCGAATATTGACCCAAATACGGCGTGCAACGTTTGGGGAGAGATGAGGCTTCCAAGGTACGTACTTATTCTACCCAGACAGGTACCTACCTACTACCTACTACCTGTTTTGCTCCGACTTCAAACCAGCTGCACCTTGGACGTGGGAAGATGAACGCTCCCGTCTCGGATACCGGGCGCATTCCCGGCCAAGAAGTCAGGCGAAAGGAAATGAGCCTTGTCAATGTTGGCTTGGTTGCTCTTGACGAGGCCCAATTCGCCGCGTACCAGATTGGGAGCCCAGCCATCAATCGTGTCAAGCGTGAAACTGTCCATCTCAAAGGGGTCTTCGCGGACCATGCGCCTACTCCGAAGCGTATCGAGCACCGAAAGCTCATCCGCCGTGAGATGCTTCTCAATCTCCGACAAATCTCCTAACGCCGTTGGCCCGTCATATTCATGCTTGATGCCCAGCTCTTCCAACTTTGCAAAGAGGGCCGCCCTCTTCTCCGGCGCAACATATGTGAATGCCTTGTAGCAGAAATCCAGGATCTTCCGGATCTCTTCTTGCGAAAGCTCGCCTTCCTCATCGGCGTCAACAGTACCCTGGATGACTGGTTTTTCGCCGTATGAATATCCCAAGGTCTCAAGAAATAATCGGGGATTCGCGGGGCAGAACTCACTAGGCCGGAAGAGATCGAAGGCTCTTTGGAAGCCCTTCCCATTCATGTCTTGGATAATGGGCTCATGCTGTGCCCGGATCTGCCTTGTCGCACTGCTGACGGCCAGAAAGAAGCGGGTGTAGCTCTCCGTCGTCTTCTTGGAGTGCCACGAACCAGCCCTCTCCTCGCCACAGTCACCTCTGATGGAAGCAGCAATCGTGGCCGCCGCCGAAAGCCCACCGGTGATGGCGAGGTGGACACCTGAAGAGAATAAGGGATCGATGAAAGATCCAGCATCACCGCAGATGCGCGCATTCGGCAGGTGGTAAGTCGATGCAGTGTAGGACCAGTCCGAGGCCGACCTGACCTCGTTGACGAATTCAGCCCCAGAGAGAAGACTCTGGGTCCTCGGAGCCATTTTTATGCACTCTTTGTAGTACTCCAGCGTGGATGGACGCCCGAGAGCTCTCTTCTTCTCAGCAGCCATTTTCTGGTCCTGGACAACACCGACAGACCGAGTTCCGTCGTGGAGCGGCATGAACCAAGCCCAGCCACTGGCATCTGCGAGATTACCCTGTCAATACTGACGACACGGGGGACTTCAATGCCTTGGGTACCCACCATCCAATGCCTCAAAGTAAGGCGATCCCTCCATATGGGTTCCAGCTCCATAGATGTTGTCGCTCTTCCAATAACCCCAGTTGGCGACATTCTTGAAATTCTCATTGAACCTGCGATTCTTGAGGTATTTGGTGCTCAGGATGCCATGTCTGCCACTGGCATCCACGAGGTATCGAAACTCAATCGATCCCGAGGTCCCGTCTCTGCGCACCCAGGTCGCAGATACGGGTCGGCCCGGATGAGTGAGCCCGTTGCCGTTGCTCTCATCCCTGGGACCCCCGGTGTTGACATCGACGGGGGGCTGGAATTGAATGGTATCAACTTTGGTTTCGTCGAATATGTGAGCACCACACTTGGCAGCATGTCGGAAAAGCAGGTCGTCAAATTCGGACCGCACAAAGTTCCAAGCATAACCTTCGGGGCCGAGGGCTTCCAGAAAGTCGGTGTCTTGTTATCCAAAATCAGTTGCGATACTTTGGATCTGCGTCTATAATCTGGAAGGTATCTCGTCCCCCACACCACGATTCACTTACATGCTTCAGGTTGTCCTTGAGCCAGTCGGAACACGGCGCCATTCTTTGCATCGTGTCAATACATTGCCACAACCCCATCGAGGATACTGTATGAGTACCTTGTGATAGAACCCATGCTTGTCGAGGGTGTCATAAAAGTCTATGAACTTGAAGAAATGGCGTAGGGAAGGAAGTGTGCTCTCTCCGATGTGATATCTTTGATGAGCTCAGCATTCAGATCCGTTTTTGACAGATATACGAGTCTCAGATAGGGTGGGCGACAGTGACGATCTGCATACCTGGGGAACTTGTCTGCTTCCAGAACCACGGTATCAATACCTTCTCTTGCCAAAGCTGCGGCCGCGTAGGATCCCGCAGGCCCGCCTCCCACGATCAGAACTGCACATTTTTCAGGAACCGGCATGTTGAATAAAGTGAGCGACTCCCAAATGTCCTCAAGCTGTTTCTTCGCAAATTTGGAATCAAGCAAACCGTGGTCAAAGGATCCAAGGCATTTGTATTCTGCAGCGACATGCACAGTTGAAGACGTAGGGTCGTACGATCTCGGACTTGAAAGGCATCGCTCAGATCCCCACGCAGAACTTGAATTTCATTGGATACCATTAATCAAAATACCGAGACGCCAATATCTTTGATCCCGTCTATTATCAATTGCCGTTTGCCACTTGTTGTCCTTTAGTAAGTCTCGACTCCAACTGTTGCCGTGTCTGATGGTCCGCTTGCCGCTTGCCCCTTTCGTCATCAGCGCCTTGATGGATTCCACTTCGCGCTCGCACGACGAGTGTAACCCAAAGCATTCAACACCAGACATTGTTCGGAGCCGCCACCTTCGACGGACTGCTCAGTAGACTAGTAGGTACCCATAAAGCTATCGAGGAACGAACCTCTGACCAAGCCGCCAGAAAAGCCATTTCTTTTCTGCATTAGACATGATCAAATACACAGGCCTCAACCGATTCAGTTTTTCCAAGAAAGATTGTAAAAGTAGACTCCAGAAGCTCTGACGGAGAATGTCGAAGCCGAACCCTGAAGACTCATGTCAGAAGTCAACATAATGATTAGAATAAGGGCCTGCTCAAAGAAATCCTCGACGTCAATGGGTGTCATCAGCGCGTATGATATGCTTAGCAAAGTCGTCCTGCAGCTGCATCCATGACACGGCACCATGAGAGGCGTCCAAGGGTCGCATGGATCTCGATAAGGCGATGTAACAATGTGGCGCGCCAATGATCAGGCATCTCAGGGCAAGCGGCTTAAAGCGTCATGCAATTAGAGTAGCCTCATAAGCTTTTAATAATCTATAAGCTTTGCAAAACTTGCCTTGCCCCCTCGACTTCTTCATGAAGATGATTGATGCAAGTAGAGCACAAAATGAATTTTACCATGCCTTTTTTTGGGGGTTTTTTTAAGAAGTGATTGTAAAATCATATGTGATTCAATAAATCCATGGATTGAACATTTTCCGTAGGATTCCGTAGTAGTGGGAGGAAGATGTCCCGAGCAAAGATGAGCTCTGGCAAGGAGAATGCACACCAAAGCCTTTGCAATCCAACACTGCCACTGAACGATGTAATTGATACGTAGAAGAAGCAGCGACAGGAGGCTTCTCTCCGACTATCTCAGCCATCAAGTCGGCACGAAGAACAGCAATTCAATGAAGAAAGTCTGCTCGTGCGTCTTTGGCGAAATCTCTCCAACTTTGCCGTCTCAAGCCTCATAAAATCGGTGCTTTCGTAAGCTAGCAGCACTCCACCCATATCCATCGCCTTCCATTTTCAAAGTTCAAAGTTCAAGTTGTTAGGAACGTGTCTGGCATGCCATGCCCCACTCTCCTCCCCCTCCCTCGTCTGCTGCCCCTTCCCGCAAACCCATCCACCAAAAAACTTTTCTTCGCGGCGGTCATATTAGTAATAAGTTGTACCGTCATGAGGGGCCATCGCCACTCCTGACCACGAAGTTAGGTCTGTGCCAAATTTCCCCCCCTTTGTACAACACCACTTTTTGAACCTTTCTTCGCCATTCAGTCTTCACCAGAAGTTGGGTCAAAAATGGCCAGCGTTGCTACTGCCGTGCCTGCGCAAGCTGGCTCTGGCACAGCTGCAACGCACCCGTACACCTGCAACACGTGCCAGGTTGCATATCGCAATACCGACCTACAGAAGGGGCACATGAAGAGTGACTGGCAGTAAGTCAAGATTGGCAACAAGGCTGAGCGAATCACATGTTGGGCTGTGCTGCTGACGGTTCGACCAGTCGATATAATCTTAAACGTCGAGTCGCCTCTCTGCCACCCATCTCGTCGGAAATCTTTACCGAAAAGGTGCTTCAAGCACGTGCTGAGTCTACAGCAGAAGCTGAGAAAGCCTATTTTGAGCGTGTCTGCGTGGCTTGTAATAAGACGTACTATAGCCAAAACGCATACCAAAACCATCTTTCAAGTTCAAAGCACAAAGCCAGTCAGGCGGCGGCTGATGCTCCCCGTCATCGCCGACGAGACGACGAGACGACGTCTGTCATCAGCTCAACCTTTTCTCTCGGCGAGCCTACCGCTTTGGTCAAAGATGGCTTAGACTCGGATGCCGAGGAAGAATTCAGCCAGGTCATCGAAAGCCTACAAAATGCAAAAGTCTCGGCTAATTCAAGACCCTCTCCCGTCAGCCGACCTTCGAATCCGATGCCGTCGGCAACCTTGGTCGGCAAAGGCGAGGATAAGGAAGACATCGAGTCAACAGCCCCCTCACATATCGTTCCCGAGCCCACTTGGACCATGAACTCGTGCATCTTTTGCAACTACGAGGCTCCTACACTACCTCTGTGTATTCAACACATGGAGCGTTTCCATGGCATGTTCATTCCTGAGAAGCCGTACCTAGCGGACTTGGAAGGCCTCTTGAAGCAGCTTCAGCGACAAGTCATTGAATTCCATGAATGTCTGGCATGTGGCAAGGTGAAATCCACGACTTTTGGCGTGCAAACGCACATGCGCGACAAGGGTCATTGCAGAATCCCTTTCAGCACGGAGCAAGAGCAACTCGCCATTGGCGATTTCTACGATTTCCGAAGCACATACTCTGACGGAGAGGATGAGGACGAAGATGAAGATGAAGACGAAGGTTCTGATACAACAGAGGGCGGGAGAGGCGGTGCGAAACTCGGCTCGAGAAGAAAGTCCAAGTTGATAAACGAGGACGGTGAGGAAATGGAAGATGATGGAGATGGGGAAGGATGGGAAACAGACAGCTCGGCATCTTCGCTTGACTCGGCTGATCTCACAGCTGTCCCGGCAGAGGGTCGCATTCATCAGTATGAGCGCCTCAAGGACCATCCTCACCACTCCAGTCGGGATCGTCGAAACCATCGCCAGGCGGATGGCTGGCATTCCCGCGCACACAAGCACACGCATGCCGTGTTCTACGATGACTACGAGCTTCATCTGCCTTCGGGCAAATCCGTTGGACACCGATCACTCAACAAGTATTTCCGCCAGAACTTGACCCACTACCCAACGCCGGAAGAGCGGGCTGAACGTCTCGCGATTGAGGGGCATGGATCCGAGGATGGGGAAGACAGTAGTGGCAAGCAAAGGAGCATTGTTTTGCGGAACGGCCGGCATTTCAAACGCGATGTTGTGCCGCGAGGGTCAGCTGGTCTGGCAAATGTGTCGGACGAGAAGAGGCGAGCAGCACGCAAGTCGGAGCATCGCGGCCGCGATCTGCAACAGTTCAACACGAAAAAGACGGATTGGTCCTATGGTAAGCGGGCCAACAACCAGAAGACATATTACTACCGCTATGACGGCGGTGGCTAGTTGCATAGGTAGCTAGATGGGGACAGGGGGATGAAGATGTGAATGTTGTAAATGAAGCCTTCCATGTGACTCCTCCTGTCTTGAGCTGGGTATTATTAAAGGACGTGATGAAGATGAGGCCCGCCTCAAGTGACACGGGCAAGCCTCGTGGCGCTGGCAATGAAATTAATGGTTTTCTTGTTTCGTACATACAGCGGCCCTTTGGGTCTTTTTCGCTCCCGGCACGCCGTGGCCATGGGCTCTGTCACTACGCGTCGCAACATGTTTGTATGCACGGCGTCTCACATTAGAGACGTAAAAGGTCGAGAAGCCACAAACCGGGGGTTTTGGGGGGGGGGATGCTGCGGGAGGCCTTTATTAGAACAAAGGCGGCAGACGGCCAGCCAACACATTTTCCCGACGTCGAGCAAGAAGAACGAGGACGGGTGCAGCACGTAGGACGACGGTCCAGGCTCCATCCATGCTGGCGGCTAGAGGCTTGCAGAAACTCGGACTGCTGCATCATCTGGCTGAAGGGTGATTGGCTTGTTAGAGAGGGGAAGCTCAGCTCGTCACGCTCGAAAAACCGGCTTGGCTTGCATGGTGGCATACGAGGGTTAAATGGCCGCGTCGAGACGCCCAATATTACAGCGTGCTGCTTGCGAGGGACACAATGGTGTGGCTCGGACGGGAAGGGTGACGAGCTTGAATTGCATGCGTGAAGTGGAGAGTTTGGTATGACGGCGAGCTGCGAGGCAAAGGTGAAGAAGGACGTTGTCTGCCTGGTGCTGAGAGATGTCTTGATTCCAAAATTATCTACTTGTATCTACTAGGTAAGCAGCTTTCTTCTTTCGTGGCGCGAGGCATGCCTCAATCAAGCTTCATATAGAGCCATACTACATACGTACGTGATTGAACATACAATGACAAGTAGTCAGGCTTTTGCCTGATAGAACCGCGTTCTTAGCCATTCTACGGACTACTCCGTCCAGGTCTCTTCGCTCGGTCGCGGGATCACCCTAGTCTCTGGCCAAGCTGGGTTTACCGTCTTTTACTGCGCAGCATTGGGTTGGGTTGGTTGGGTTTGGTTATGTTGGGCGGGAGGAGAGATAAAAATATCCGTTCACCTGCCCTCAAAGCGCCATCCCGGACGGAAATAAACACAGGGATCCAACAGACCTGTACTACTCCGCACTGTTCAAGCCATCCCGGTTCCTTGGTTCCTTGGCTGCTATTGTCCGGTTGCCTTGTTTCCTTGCCAAGCTTGACAAAATTTGATGACGGACCAGGGGCGCTGTACGATCTTTGCTCGGCCAGCTGCAACCCAGCCATTCATTCTTTCACACGGCTGGTCTTCCTCGCAGGCTTTCTGATCACCATTCCCTCCTCATCTCCGCAGTTCTAGCTCTCGAAAGGGGTCTTCTCTCAAAGCGTGACCCGACAGAGATTGAGTGAACAGCACGACTACTGCAATATTACCGCTCGTTTTTTTTATACATATTTTTTTTTCAATCTTGAGTTTACGTTTTCCTCTTAGCAAGGATAATCGCTTTCTTTCCCTTCCCCGCTGGCGATTTTCTCACTCTGAGTCCGGGGAAATGGGGGTGGTTTGAAAGAAGCAGGAAAAAAAAAAGGAGACAAACATGTCGCCCCCAAAAGAGACTCGAGTCGTCATCACCATCACCACCATCACCACCACCACGACAGCCATCTTGCTGCTCCTCCTGCTCATCGCTGCTCGTCCGGCGCTTGGTTTTGATAGCGACTTTTCCTTCTACCCCAAAACCTCCCAATCATGTCTCTACCTGGCCTCGGCATCAGCCAAGTGCACGGGCAAAGATGCAGTCGAGCTCAACTCGTGCTTGTGTGGCAATGACGGCGACTTCGTCACCAGTACAGCTCGGTGCATGGGCCAGAATGACCAGGCAGAGCTTCAAACCGTCTACAACACCATGTCTGAGGCTTGTAACAACTCGAAGACGCCCATTGCCCTCAGTGAGAAGGAGTTCTTTGATGCGGCCGTTGAACAATACGGAACGTCGAAAAGCACTTCGTCGGCGTGGTCGACCAGCTCAACGAGTAGCTCAACAATCAGCTCAACAACCAGTTCCATCTCCAGCTCTTCGCACACCTCCGCAACCTCCACCAGCACGCCAGGTAGCAGCGGTGACGCAAAGTCAAGCTCAGACGGCCTTTCCAAGCCGGCGACAATTGGCATTGCAGTTGGCTCGACGGCAGCGGGAGTCATCGCCATCACCGCCGCCATCTTGTTCTTTCTACGAAGACGCAAGTCACAGTCAAAGTCGGAGTCGCATCCCATGCTCACCCCTAGCGGCGAGTACTTCCGCAACGCCAACGATGCGCCGTCTACCTTTCCTCCCACTGAGCCGTCTCCCGATTTTGGCCGCTGGGGGGCCGACCTCAAGCCAGCTTGGGCGTCGAGCCCACCTCCAGGCGTGTTTCAGTCTCCCGCTGTTTCACCGGGCCCGCCGCATCCAGGACATCTGTCTGATGCCTTCACAATTTCATCTACATCTGGCTACGAACACGGCGTCGTGCCACAGACGTTTGAGATGGATGGCGAGGCTACGTCGACACGACAGCGCCTGGACGCGGTCGAAATGGAGGGTTCGCCGTCAGTCGGGCCTTGACGTCCTCTCAATTGAGCTACATGACAATGTCCCCTTCAAACAAGACCTCTCCTTCTCTTCCCCTCCGACTTTTTCTTTTCTTTTCGCTTTTCTTAACTTGCGGCGTCTTGGTTGCTCCAGGGACTTTGGCTCAGTCGATCAGACATTTCAATGCTGGTGAAATCTTGGGAGCAATTTTCTCATCTTAATTCTGATTCTGTTTTGCAAATCGCGGCTTTGTGGTGAAAATTTGCCAGCTGTGGCTTAAAGTCATGTTCGGCAATCTATTCATGGAGCACGCGTCTATTTGGAGAAAAGGGACCTTTTCTTTTCTTTTTTTTTTTTTTCCCGATAAACAATACGATTATATTGTTTGACTTGACATCTTCAAACGTTGCAAAGGGCCGTATTCTGCTCCTAAATCGAGACGGGTCATGATGGTAACGCACGATACTTGCATGCGAAAACTGTAACAACAAGTCCGGTAAATGGCTCGACGACAAAACAATCAGGCAACGCCTGATAATTCGATGAAGCTGCCCTATTCTCCCAAGGTCCTGAATTTCCATCAGAGAATGCAGATTTTCCTAATCCGGTAGTTGGTGATGATCTCCAGAGGGCGGGTAGCCCGCTCCGTCAGACCACTCTGATTTTTTTCTTTCCGCCGCCAAGTCCATAGTAGACTTGTATCATCAATGCTCTCGGCGTCTAGTCCACGATGGTTTTCGATCAGATTGGGGAGGCAGCACCGCGCCAGAGCTGGTTGGTACGTGGCGTTGTGCGTGACTTGACCTGCAAGAGTCAAACCACGAAACAGGATCACGTCTGGGCACAAGGTTAAAAAAAAGAAGAGAAAAACATCAAAGGGCAAAATGCATCACGATATGCTTCGGGGTAGCGTCAACTTGTTCCTGGCAGCAACAATGTCACATGGACAGATAAACCTACTAGGTAGTTGAAGAGCTCAAGAATGCCTTTCATTGTTGATAAACCCCCCCCCCCCTTTGTCACGAAAACCACAGGATTCAAATCCCAGTGTCTCTGTCCGCACCAGGTCCCTGTCCTGTTAATCCCAGGTAAGCTTAAACACCTTCCTTTGGGAACAGACTGCCCTGGTCCAATCAAATTTCCCCAACTTTCTTTTTGTCTCTTTTCGGCAGTTCCGTCCGGGATGCACTGCGACAACTCCTCTTGTCTACTGTCGTCTGAACAGTCTAGGGGCTGGGAGAGATGCAGAAAACGTGCTGAAACACGACTTCACCCTCTTTTTGGTATGCGGAGGAGTTGAGAGGTCGTACCTAGCGGACCTTTAGACGTCCCATGTGATCTGTGATCCCGGGTGTGATTTTTGGGCACGATTCATGGGCTACAAACATTCTCTTACAACTCTGTAATTGCATAGATATTTAATTGTAAGGTAGCTCTGTGGGCTTGGTCACGTCAATAAATCCTGTTGCATACATTCCTAGCTTGGCAGTGCGATATGTGTGTGTGAGAATAAAAGGAAGGTCCATAGTTACTGCGTACATATTAACTGGAATGGGCCGACGGGCCGCGACGGCCCCACAATCGTCCCTTGGATGACGATCAGTGTGACTGCGGCACTTTAATGCAGCACTTTGCCTTGGTAGGCCACGATACCTCAGTTAGTGCCTCGTGGTTCATGCAAAAAAAAGTAAGACAGCTGCCAAAGGTCAAAAAGGTCCAGCATCATGGCACCTCTGATTTATTTCTGTCCCCCCCCAAACCGACGAGGGTCTGTTACCTGTGTGAGAGATCCTTGAAAACACTCTATTTCGGACCGAGAAAGTCGTCAATCGAGAGGTGAATGTGGAATTGTCAGCTATGGAAGCCACAATGATTATTCTGTTACGAGCCGGGGGCATTTTGAACTTCGACAGACTAAATGTGGGGGCAGGACTCTAGCATTGAATGCCGATCGCGGAACAGGGTGACGTCCGCTGCGAGAGCCTGGCATCTCCATTCAAAGTTCGTGGTCGTCATCAACAGCGAATGCTCGCCAGAGCATCGCTCGCTGGGACGTAGCAAGGCGAGAAAGGCTGGAAACAAAAAAGAAAACCATCCATGGCGTCTATGAGTGTACGTTGTAAGGCCGGGAAAGCAGTATGGAAAGTCATTGGCATATGTTGAATAAACCAAGAGGAACGTGCCATTTTTGCATACCCCCATACATGATCGTGCCATCCATCAATGGACAACGTCTCCTGCACAATGTTACTCAGACTCTTCAAAAGACGTCTTGATTTGTCCAAGACCACCAGCACAAGCGCAATCAGGAGTGCTGATCTCCTGCTGTCTTTGCTCGACCAAATGTCCAGAGAGCAAACCTACTGCTACGACTCGCAGCATGCGGCTGGGGCGATTGTTGTATCAATCCCGCCACACGAGAATACCTTTTTCATAGAGCGGCGCCACGATGCCGATGCCCCGTACAGAATCCCAAGCTGCTGTAGCACTGGTGGGAAACTCAGTGCCGCTATACAGATGCCTCAGCCCGCCCTTTTCGGTCCACTCAGAAACCCACGAAGTCGCCTTGCCCGTCTCGCAGTATTTCTTTGACTCGGCATCTGCCTTGGCCAGCTCCATGGCGTCATTGCAAATATGACGCATCTGCGTATACTTGGCCAGCGAAGGGAAGTGTGGGTGTCCTGCAATCAGGAGCTTTCCTCCATGTACCGACAAGTTGTCGGTCGCAAATGGGACCCGGATCAGCGCCCTGTACGACAACGATCTGTCGGGATTCACATCGTACAGATAGACGGCGGCCTTGGTTGTCGAGGCCACTGCCACTGTAGAGCTGTTGAACATCTCAATGCCGTTGGCAAATGACAATCGTGCGACACGCTGGGCTTTCTCCACTCGGACATTGGCATCGCCATCCGACAGCCTGAGATGGACGACGTTTCCGAGGGGCAGGGCAAGATTTGTCTCCAGCTTGGCAAGCACTCTTGTGTTTTTGACCAGGAAGTAATGATCGTTTGTCAAGTAAATCTCTCTGCTGTTTATGATGGCTATCGAGTTGGGGGAGCGAATCAGGGGATGCTCGAGGGTACCTGTGTGCGTTGC
This sequence comes from Hypocrella siamensis, assembly GCA_000731825.1. NCBI lineage: Eukaryota > Fungi > Ascomycota > Sordariomycetes > Hypocreales > Clavicipitaceae > Hypocrella > Hypocrella siamensis. Next base: position 14,426 of record JMQE01001213.1, read on the forward strand.
CACGAGCTTGTCCAGATCCAATTTGAACCTCTCGATGCGAGAGCCGGCCTGAGCAACGTTTGTCACGAACAGGGTCGACGTTGCCTCATCGAACGCCAGACCGAGAGTGTGAAAGTCTGCCTTGCCCGGGAAGTTGACCAGCTCGACTCGTCTCAACGATTCGGCGTCGGGCCGGCCAGCGTCTTTGTAGTCGTAAATGTACAGGCTGGCGCTGGTCACCGGCCCAGGTACAAAAACGCCCTTTTACACGATCTCAATGAGCTCTGGGTGACAATGACAGTCGAGCATGGAAACATGCCCGGGCACGATGCAACCTACCATGACGGTGTTCCAACGCTCGCGACCGGCGTCGCAAGCCAGAATGGCCAGTCCACGACTCTCCAGTATGAGGGCATCCTCGCAGCTTCTCACACGATCGGCAAACTTGATCTCGTGTGCCTTGAATGTGTTTAAATGCGGCAAGAGCTCGGGAGCGTTGCTGTAAAACATGTAGAGTTCTCGTCCGCGATAATACGCCAGCCAGGACACGGCCACGGCCAGTACCGGCTACGTCATGTGAGAATGACTCTTCTCCTCTCCTTTTCTCTTCTCTAAGAAGAAGAAGAAAAAGATGATGAAGAAAAACAAAGCATGTTTTGGGTTTGGAGGAAGGTGATGCACCAAACTTACCAAAATCGATCGCAAAGACATTGTAGACTTTGATGTTATACCTCATGAATCGGGGCAGACGTTGGAGAGGTCACTGTGTGGGAAAATGGTGTGCGGGTACTGTACATGCAATATGTACCTGGTCATACACAGTGGCACCAATAAGAGGCCAATTCAACGGGCGATAGAGATGAAGACAATATTGGGCCCCAGCTCTCCAAGCCACTTTGGTAATGAATACGTACAGTGGCTGTACGACAAAATGACCGAAACGCCGAGCTGAAGCTATCAGGAGAGATTCGTGGATGGGAAAGGGAATCGCAATGTTGACCAGTGTGTTGCGAGGATTTCCTCTACCGTGGTACAACACCCTTGAGCAGAGACCTCTCGAGGCGTGATCGGGAGGACGCCGTCTCGCCCACCACCGTCTTTGGTGCCGCGTTTCAAGCCAACCAACCGTCGTGAACAAGTCTCGTTTCACAATCTCCAGACGCAAAAGTCTACGCTCGAATGGAAGGTGGGAAATCCATAAGTCAAGCGCCAGCCGTGGTCTTGAAATGCAGCCAATGTTTCTGGGAAGCTGTAATTGAAGTGCCCTAGACCTACCGCATCTAGTCCAGCCCGCCACCAAACACGGCGCTAAGTGCGCTGCGCGTGACGTAAAGCAGCCTCGCTCGCCAGCCCCTTGGTGTTTCAGGCCCGCCTTCCTCTCCTGATGATTCCACATTCAAACCACGGCGCATCTTTTCTACCTGCACCTACTAATCTTAGTACCTACTAGGTACCTTACCTGCTATAACTGTTCACAAGGGTATTTAAGCCTTTTCATCCCCATGTTCAGACACGTCTTTGACGACTCTTGAGTTCCTCGCGGTGTCAAGATCGCATACCTTAGACTGCATATCTGAGATTCAGCCTGTCCAGCCTTCCAGCCTCTCCGGTCTGTCCCGCGTATCCATCCACTCGGCCGCAAAGACATCTCCAAATTCCATTCCGCAACCATAAATTTCCTCCATCATGTCCCGATTCTCGCACTACGATACCGACGAGGAGCGACTGCCTGATGGTATGAGTCGGGTTGGATACGACGCCGACACACAGATCTACACCTTCCGAGACAGCGACGGCAGCTATTGGGAGAGCGCCCCAGGATGCCAATACGGACACTTGACACGCGTCGGTGGCAATGCAGAAAATCATGTTGCCGACACGGAGCCATTCTTGGTCCAAGATGAAGATGAGGCGGCAAAGCATCTGTCTTGGAGGTCCGACATGATGCCGCTGCTCAATTTCGGCGTCATCGTTGGCATCTGCTTTTTTGGCCTCTTCTGGTACCTCCATAAAGCAGCATCAGGCGAAAGCCAGACCGAGCCCATTTGCCCGCCTGCCAGCTCGACATATATCGTTCAGCAATACGATACCTGCTGGGCGATCGGGGAACGCAAGGGAATCAGCGTCGAGGACATCCTGCGCGCTAATATTGGCCTTCACTGTGATAATTTGCGAATAGGATCCAGAATATGTTTGCCTGCTTGATTCACAAGATATCCTTACTGCGTCAGGAGCGTACTCGAGGTTAAAGAACGTAATGGCGTCTGTGGCCGAGCCAGTAGGTCCAGCCCATGCACTTGCCTTGAACAGTCGCCGTTTTACTCTCTGCTGCTGGTTGCAAGCTGCCCGCCCCTCTTTGAAGCGGGGCTCCCATATGGGACGCGACCACCGCCTTTTTTTTTTTCTTCCAAAACACCGGCGATATTGGACTTTAAACGGATTGCCCCCATTTTCTTTTCTTCAAACCCCTTCGCTCCTATAACCTCTCCTCTTTTCCCCGTCGGTCGTCCCTGCCTTTTCTGCATGAACACTGGCATAGCATAGCGGCAAGAATGGACAAGGACAAACTTGCTCATTTGCTGCAAGCCAGCCAAGTTCGTAAGTTTGGACCCTCCTTGATCACTAGCACTCTCCTTGTCATGCCCTTCATGGCTCTCTGCTTCCCTCATCCTGCTCCCTCATGTCTGTCGGCGTCGCTGGGGCTATGCCAAAGCAACGAAGAAGCATGAGCGCGGACTCACTGCCCTGTGCCATGACTGTTCGAATTTCCAGCAAATACGGGCGTTCTCCAAGGCCCCAAAAACTGGACAGCGCAACAGCTCGCTGACTTTTCCCACGTGCAGCCAACACGGCAACTGTCAAAGTCGTCACAGCAGACCTTCAGAAGAACTACTACTCCAAGCCCAAATCTCTTATACTACTCATCGAGATTGCCCTCACCCACGGTGACAGCGCCATTCGACAGCTCGCCGCCGTCCAAGCTCTTCGGCTCGCCCCCAAGCATTGGAACAAGACTGCCCCAGAGCAGAAGCCCCTCGCCCGCTCCCACCTGCTCGAAGGCGCCCTCCATGAAAGCTCCGCCACCACTCGACGTGCTCTCTCCCGCCTCATTGCCGCCCTAGTCGGACTCGACATGGGAAGCGATGATGGCGAGGACTTCATGAAGCAGGTTCTACCGCTCAGTAATAGCGAGAGTGTCCTGTCCCGAGAGATGGGCTCCCACATACTCTTATCTATGTTAGAGGAGAACCCGCAACATTTCGAGCAGCACATCCATCAACTCTTGCAGCTCTTTCAGACTCGCATTGAGGATCCTGACAGCAAGGAGGTTCGCGTCAATGTCGTCCGGTCTGTTGGCGCCATGCTTGCCATCGTAGACCCTGAAGAGGACCCCGAAGCTCTCAAAGCCGTCCAGGGCTTCGTCCCCAGCATGGTTCACATTTTGAGGTCCACGGTGGATGCTGGAGACGAGGAGAGCTATCAGGCTGTTTTCGAGGTCTTGCATGCATACATTGCCTACGATCCCAGTTTCACGGCGAATCACCTTCAGGACCTTCTCCGTTTCATGATCACCCTCGGCAGTGACAAAAAGGTGGAAGACGACGCTCGGACGCAAGCTCTTAGCCTGCTCGTTCAGTGCGTGCAGTTCCGTCGCATGAAGCTCCAGGGCATGCGAGACTTGGCCGCCGAGCTCATGCTCAAGGCCATGGAAATCATCGCTGAGCTTGACGTCGACGACGACGAAGAGGACATGACGCCTGCCCGTACTGCCATCAGTCTTGTCAACACTCTGGCTAGCGAGCTCCCTCCCCGTCTGGTGGCGGTGCCCATGCTCGAGCACTTCCATCAATACGCTACCAGCCCTGAGCCTGGCTTCCGAATGTCCGCCATGCTCGTTCTCGGCAACGTTGCTGAGGGTGCCCCTGACTTCATCTCCACGCAACTGCCACCACTTCTCCCCACCGTCGTGAACCTGCTCTGCGATCCTGACGTTCAGGTTCGGCACGCTGCGCTTGTTGGCTTGATTCACTTGGCCGAGGAGATGGCTGATGAAATGTCCTCACATCACGAGCAAATCCTCTCGGCCGTTCTTCAAAATCTCGAGTCTGCCTCTCTTGGCTCGGCGGACAAGAAGAATGTCAAGATCGTGCGTTGCGCCTGCGGCGCCATCGACACGCTTGGTGATGGCATCGAAACTCAGATCATGGCCCAGTACGGCCCCAACCTAGTCGGGCCCATGGTGAAGCTCCTCGATCATGAAGATTATGGCATCAAAGCGGCAGCGGCCTCTGCTATTGGCGCCATCGCCTCGTCCATGGGGGAGAAATTCCGGACCTTTTTCGAGGGCACGATGAAGGCTTTGGGCCCATTCGTCACGCTCAAGGAGTCCGACGAGGCCATGAATCTTCGCAGCGCCACCTGCGACAGTCTGGGCCGCATTGCCTTGTCGGTCGGCCCCGAGGCTTTCCAGCCATATGTAATGGATCTCATGAAAGCCAGCGAAGAAGCTCTCCACCTCGACAACCCACGTTTGAAGGAGACGAGCTTGATTCTGTGGTCCAACCTGTCCAAAGTCTACGGCACCAATTTTGAGCACTTTCTCGAGGGCATCTTCAAGGGCATCTTTGCATCTCTCGAGCTGGACGAAGAGGAGATTCAACTCCCCGGCTCCGATGCCGACTGCCTCGCCGAGGGAGTCATTGTTGGTGGCAAGCGCGTCAAAGTCACGGCTCCCTCGTCCGAGGAAGACGCCATCATTGCTGGTGGTGCCGGTGGCGTCGATACAGGAGAAGACGACTGGGAGGATGCAGATGAAGCCTCTGAGTTGGAGGGTCTTGGTGCCGTCACTGCCGTTGCGCTGGAGCAAGAGATTGCCATTGATACCCTCGGTGACGTCATCTCCAACTCGTGCAACAGCAGTCATCTCGAGACTTATGTCAAAGAGTCGCTCGACAGAATCTTGCCTTTTGCCGAGCATACGTTTGAGGGATGCCGGAAGAACGCCATTTCCACACTCTGGCGCATCTACAGCCGTGTCTTTCAGGTGTGGGAGGAGAGTTCCGGAAGCAAGTGGCGGCCGGGTTTACCGCCCAATCCGAGGCCGCCCGAGTCCATCATCGGCATTAGCCAAGCCTTGTACGACGCCACCATGGAGAACTGGGCCAGCGACGACGACCGGTATGTCTTGTCCCTCTGAATCGGCTTTTTTGCCTGTGCCTGTGCCTGTGCCTGTGCCTTTGTCTTGTTTCGACGTCGATTGAACAAGAGTCCCGACATGATGAACCCTTTGCGTTATACCCAGCTCACTCAGACGCGACATGCGGGTGCTGAGAAAGCGTTTAATCTACTTCTGATCAGGACTGCAAGCTCATCTCTGCAGAATTGCAATGCACGTGCAATCAAACCAAGAGGCCGTAAGCTGACTTGAAGATGCAGAACCGTCATCACGGAAATCAGCCGGAACGTGGCTGCGACCCTCAAGCTGTGCGGTCCTGCCGTCTTTGCCAGTCAAGAAAAGATGATGCAGGAGCTCATCTCTGTCGTCGTCTCCATCATTACTAGGTGTCATCCGTGCCAGCAGGACTTCGGCGCCACGGATGAGGAGCAAGAGGTGGACGCCGGGTCGTCAGAGTACGACTGGCTCGTTGTCGACCACGCTCTGGACGTCGTCGCCGGCCTGGCCGCTGCTCTGGGGAGTCAATTTGCCGAAATCTGGAAGATCTTCGAGAAGCCTGTGCTGAGACTGGTCGCCTCCACCGAGAATGTCCACAGATCTACCGCCGTTGGCACCATTGCCGAGGTTGCCAAGTTCACAGGGGAGGGAATCAGTCCTTTTACCGAGTCGCTCGGCCAAAATTTGATTCGCCGGCTCTCGGATCACGACCAGCTGACCAAATCCAATGCTGCCTATGCGCTCGGTCTTCTCATTCTCAATTCCACCGAGACGGGCAAGACTATACCCTTGTTTCCCCAGCTGTACGAAAAGATTGAGCCTATGCTGTCCGTCCACGAGATGCGCATCACAGACAATGCCGCTGGGTGCCTCTGCCGCATGATGATGAAGCACCCCGACAACGGATTCGTCTCCCAGGCCCTGCCTGCTGTTGTCCAAGTTCTGCCCCTGACTGAAGACTACGAGGAGAACGAGCCCGTCTACCAATGCATCTACAAGCTGTACGACCAGTCAAACCCCACGGTTCAGCAGCTGACACCCCGGCTTGTTGGGCTTTTCGAAAATGTCCTCGGTGAGCCTGCGAACCACCTGGAGCAAGAGACCCGCCAGATGGTGCAGCGCATGGTGCAGGCATTGAGAGGGTGAAAGAAAGAAGAATTCCCTTTTTTGCATTGCTTAGCGGCTCTTACGATGAGGAGCAACAAAGCTTCAACGACGAAACGAAGTGTTCGTCGAGGAGGACGAGAAGGTGGAAGATGCCTTTCTGTGGAAGATGAAGATATGATTTCTTTTTTTTTTTTGGTTTTATTTTGGTCTTTCCATTATAAGATTTGGAAGCCGAAATCTAGAACAGACGTTAGTCATGTAGGTAGTGGGCGAAAAGTTGGTATTCTCACGAATGGCCGCATCTGTCTGGTTTTTATCTTGATTATAGTTCTCGGTGCCCAGCCAGTCAACAATAATGGAACATCTTGTGCAGTTACACGCGGCGATGAAGTACTAGGCTTTGCATTTGAGCGGATGCTCATTGAATCTTACGTCGAAGTCATCGTGGCCTCGCAAAGTTACTGCTTTGCGTGCCATCCATCGTGTTTAGCACGCTGCTCGGCATTTTTACATGTCTACGATAATGCTTGAGCCCTTGCTTGATTCGAAAAAATGCAACTTAAGTTGCAGTCTCTCGCACACCACGCTTGAGAGACTTTGTGAGACGAGAAAAATAAAGATCTTGGCATCTCTCAGAGGTTTTCTCGATTAGGATTATCAAGGGCAGTTTGCCCGCCCTCACTCCCTTTCCCCTTTTTTCTCCTTTTCACAACAAACCAGTCCTGAGATTTGAGGGAAAGAGAAAAGAGTAGACCTCGGCGCCTACCAGATTCTCTTTGCAATCATTTCGTACCTTCCAACGCCCATGAACTCGCTGCTCTGTGCGCTACCTGGTGGCCGTCTGGCATTTTTCAGTCCTTCGTCCTTGTCAGCGTTGATCCATCTGGCCTTGTCCTGCGTGACCTGAACGTGGCCCAGGCCGCCCATTCTCGGGTCGAGCGTGTTGAAGGACTCGCGGTCGGCCTTGCCGAGGGCGACGAGATGTTCCTTTTGCTTCATCTTGGCATACCGGGTCCGGGCGTATTGCAAGAGGAGCATGCCGAGGAGGAGCTTCAGGATGAGCAGTACCAGGAAGACGATGAAGAATACAACGACCATGGTCAACGCGGCGATGGAATCGTCTGAGGTCCAGGCGTACCAAGGGCGGGAATTGAGTGGCGAGCCGTAGGGGTAGCCGTACGTGGCACGGCCAAGAGAGTCGCGGATGAGAGCGTCGAAGCGGCTGAGAGCAGCCATGACGGCCGGCGACGAGGGCACGGCCGACTCTTCGGAGAGCGACGTCTGCGTCGACGGTGGCAAGGGCATGGGAACGTGCGTCGAGAGAAACATGTGATAGGTCTGTATCGAGGCGCGGATGAAAAGGCACGACAGGGGGATCACGGCGAGACCGAGTCGACGGGTGAGTGAGGGGGTAACAAAAGCCTGGTATTGTTGACGTCAGCAACGATGAAACAATCTGAATAAACATGGTCGTCTGGGCATTGATGGGGACAACGCACATTTGTGTAGTAGTCCTTGCACAGAATGTCCAGGGTCCTCCCGTAGAATGTAGGTTTGATATTGTTGAACTTGGTGACGTAGGCGTGCTTGATGGTGTCGACGAGCATCTCGCTGCCAACCACGATCAGAAAGGGAGACAGGGCCTCGCCCGACTTGAACCACGAGGGCAGAACGGTGAAGCTGTGCGGCAGGATGGAGGGGGGGTGCAACGGAACCGCCGCGGTGCCGTCATCGTGATACGAGTCGAAGCCTGCTCCCGGAACGGAAAGCGCGCCGACCTCGACGAGGTTGCGCATGCCAATGATGAGTAGCATGATCCATAGGTGGAAGCGCTCCACGATGTCGGCGCACACCAGCTGGAACAAATTCTCTTTTTCGATGCGCTTGAAAACGGTGCTCTTGATCTCGACGAACTGGTTGGACAGCAACAGGGTGAGCAGGGCATTGGAATACGAGTTGACGGCCACGTTGAGCGTGATGACCTGGTAGTAGAGGGCGATGGAGTGTGTGCAAGTGTAAGCCAGGGTCAGAAGGAAGATGCCAAACGGCACAAGAACCTTGGACCGGCCCGAATGGTCTCGTGAAAGCGTTTCGTCGCTGAAGAGGCATTCCAGGATGTCTTGGCCCAGAGCTGACAAGAGTCGGTCCCCGACTTCGAGAATGTTGTAGATGACGTAGAGTTTGATGGCGGACTGGGCACGAATGAAATGATACATCCGGCTCGCGTCCAGGGTCATCAGGGCAAAGGAGCTGCAAATGATGACGGTGCCTTGAAGCAAATCGGCCTTGTGAAAGGCAGAGAGGGATGAGGGCACTGGTGTGGTCCGTGGATGGCGAAACGCGCCCGTCTTGCTGGTAGCGGCTGAGGCTGGCGCACCACGACTGTTCCCATCCTGTTGTGGCAGCGGTGTTTTTGATTTGGGAAGCTGAACCTGGCCGCTGTTTCCGCCCGACGCCTCTCGAGCCTGGCTCGCGCTCCTCAACACCTGCGACTCATCGGGAACGGAGACGGAAACGACACTTGGCCTTCTGGACCGATCCGGCCTCCCACGTTGCCAGAGCCTTCGCAGACCCGTCCGCACGAAGCCACAGAGCCACTTGACCTCCTTGGTGACGAGGTACGCCCACCACTTCAGCACGATGCCGAGCGCTACGAAGAAGCGTATGGGAAGAATGGTGAAGGTGTAGAGCCAGGCGTCCAGGCACGCCAGGGCCCCGAAGTAGAGCGTCCTCTCTAGATACGACGGCAGCAGCAGCACGTTCTTGAGACGATCCAGTTTGACCGCGTAGGATTCGTACGGGGCGTCGTTTCGGCGAGACTGGTGGATGTACAGCGGACTCGGGCGCTGAGCAGCCAGCTCAAGCTGCAGGTGCGTAGGTATCGACATGGGAGGAAGAGGAATGACGGGCGGGATCGGTGAGGGGGGGCTGGGCCCGACATAACGCTGGCTCGGCGTGGATGCCGGAGTTTGCGCCGCACTCGCAGCGGCCGAGCTGGTCTTTGCGGTCGGAGAAGGCGGACGTGCACCGGCACCGGCATTGGCACTGGCACTGGCACTGGCACTGGCTATGCCGTTGACGGCTCCTCCGTTGACGTTCAAAACGAGCGGAGGGGGCCTCAGGGACGGGTTATGTGAGAACCGTCTCGGCGTGGCAGGATGGGAAGCGGATTCCCTAGGAGCATGCTGAACTCGAGTCGTCGGCGGTGTCGACAAGGTCCTCTGCGAGTAGGGTCGTGGATGGTTCTCCTGCAGCTGCCACACGCCGAGTCCGTCGAGTGCTCCGGGGAGCTCTCCGTTTGTCTGGGCCTGCTCTGGTCCTCCAGCGGCTGCGGCTGCGGCTGCGGCTGCCATCTCCTGGTCTATCGAGCGACGTTGCGGAGCGGGCGCAATGGGCAGAGAGTCGGGAGAGCTGGTGAGATGCTTCATCTCTGCAGCATTCAGCCGCTGCACATTGTCGGTCGACTTGTTCGAGGAGCTCCGGCGAGTCTTGACTCTCGATGATGGGGAGCGAGAGGCGGGAGGAACCGCGCCGTTGACGGCCTCGCTGGCCCCGGGTCCGACCAACGCGGGAAACTGCAGTTGCGAGCGTCCCCTGCGCGACTCATCTGCCGACCAAGGCGGCTCGTCGAGGTCGAGAGCCGCGGCCGATGAACGAGCTGGACTTGGCAGCGGCGAAAAGCGGGTGTTGATGGCATCTCCAGTTGCTGCCATGGCCACGACGACGCCGTCACGTCATGACGGATGGAAGGAATGCGTCAAAGGGGAAGCCTCGACTGCTTCTCGTCGTTCGGGCGGCATGCGCGCAGGAGACGGGACAGTGTGACGGGTAGAGGGCGAAGAGACGATGAGGCGATGATGGCATCGACGGTTGCTTCTGCTCTGGCCAGGATGAAGCAACGACTGACGGCAGCATCCGAGCCGGCAGGCACAAGGGGGGGGGGGCCTAGTATGTATCGGCTGCAGCGCCTGTTTACCGGTACTTGAGCCGAGTCCGGTAGAGACAGGCTGTGGGAGCACCTACGGCACATTCTGTAGGTACCTAGGTAGGTGCCAAGCCACAGTGGTCAGTCAGCCTTTTGGACATTCCACATTCGACAGCCCGACCCGACCGACTGCAACGTTTATTCTGAAGTTGTGGTGCTAACATTCTGGCTCTGAACATGTTTCCCGCTACAAGTTCATGCACGTTGCACCTGACCCTGCCTTCTCACTCAATCAGGTAATTGTCAAACCACGTCACTGCCTGCAGGAACGCCTGCTCCTTCGCAAACTTCTGCACCCTGACCTCCAAATCGCCGCGCACGGCAAAGCCATGGGACACGCCCGAGAACAAATTGATCTGGAAGGGCTTTCCTGTGCCTTTCAGAATCCCCTCTGACTTGTGGCGCATCTCTGCAGGGAAAATGTTGTCATTCTCCGCAGCAGCAATCGATAACGGTCCACCAATGGCCGCCAGCTCATCATCGCCGACCCAAGAGGGATGGGCGATGAAGCCGGCGTCGATGCCGCTCTTGTAGTGACGAACAACATACTGTTATCATCCCCCCCCCCCCCGAGGGATATCAGTCATGGTCCCCGGCTCCTCATCTGTCGTGTGACAAAACTTACCTTGGCGCCGAAGCAGTACCCGACAGCGCCGACCTTGGTGACACCAAGACTCTTGAGATAGTTGACGCCCGCCTCAACGATGGGGTCTATATGAGGCGGAGTGTGCGGCTTGTCTCCTTCAGATCCCTCGCTGGCCCACTTGGCGAAATCAAAGCCTTGAGGTCGATTCAAGGGAATGGCGTCGCCATTGTACAGGTCGAGCACGACGGTGGTGTAGCCGTAGCTGGCAAACAGGTCGGCCATGAGCTTGCTGTTCTGCCAGATCCCAATTACGTCGGGACAAAAGAGGATGCCTCGCCCATGCTTGGCCTTGCCCTCGGGAGGAGTGGAGACGTAGACTTGGATATTGCCTTGAATCTTGGTGAGCTCGCCCGTCGGCGTGCCTCTACCGAAACCATGTGTATCAGCAACGCAGTGCTCAATGTCGTATGTACCTGCCTATGCATGACACCTGCGTCCTTTTGTCATATCGAGTGCGGGGCAAGACTAGAAGCCGGACAGACAGACGATGGAAAGGCAACAACGTACTCAAAGAGGGCGCCAAGGGTGCAGCACGTGGCAGGCGGGTTAGAAGCCATTTCTTCTTGATAGAGGGTTACAATATCGAGACGTGCAAATCAAGACAAAGGTGCGGACGAGAGGAGAAAGGCCAAGGCCGCTCGGGCAAGCTTGGGCAAGCTCCTGCTATTTTAATCCCTTCCATTAGCAGTGCGTGTGACACAAATCACATCCGGGCAGGTACATGCATACATACATACTAGGTATGTGTACGGTACATGCTGTGCTCCGTACACCACCACTGTGCATGTACAGACGTACAGCATTCTGAAGCACGCACTCGCCCATGCAGTGATTGTGATTGGCTTGCCGCCCTCCAAGCCACTCCGGGTGAACATGACAACACGGTTTTTTTTTTTTTTTTTTTTTTTTTTTGGCAAATTAAAGCCCGCTCACATCTTTGCCGTGGAGGCCGCCGATCCAGAAGGTCATCATCATGGCCATTATCTCCGCCACCCGGCACCTAATCCGTGGAGTCAATCAGGGTCGGTAATGTACGGGCGCCATCATGCATCGGCGAAAAGGGAGAAATGGGAGAAAATCAAATCATTGTCTCTTTTTTAAACGACACCCATCCCCCCCCCCCCCCCCCCACGCAGCACGTTCCGCAGCCCCACCAGCATCTCTTAGCTTCGCCACAAGAACAGGCGGAGGAGAATCATTCCTCCTCCCACTTCAGGTCCCCGATCCGAAAACCCGTCTGCCAACAAGCTGTGTGCATGTCCTTTGCGCTGTGCTCATGACCCGACTGGTCAAAGCAATCGCAAAAAAAAATTTGTCTCGTCGGCATCCCGAAACCAGACTTGATGTGTAACGATATGTGCATTATATACATACTATGTATGTAGTTGGAATCCACCGCGATACGATGACGCAACGACTTTGAAGTTCAATATGCACACTCCTTTCTGTCCACCTTTTTGTCTCGCTGATAATTGATGGGTATCATGAACGATCAACTCTTTAATCCCTTCAAAAACATGCATCTCCAGAAAAAAAAAAAAAAAAAAAAAAAAAAAGAAAACCATTGTAACCGTCTATTTGACGCGCAGTCCTTTCGTCTTCCTCTTCTTGAACACCACCGGTGCCGCTCCACGGTCCGATGCCTCCTCTTCTACCTTGACTTTCGCCTCAGCCGTCTCTGTCTTGACCAAGTCGCCTGCTTGCCCCGCCTCGGCCCCAACATCTTGCTCTGCCTTGACTCGCTTCTTCCCGTCGTCCTCGTCAGCCGCCGAGTCTGTCTCGGATCTGTTGAGCGTTACCGTCCCACTCAGCAACGCGTCCAGCTCCTGATCCGCCTCCTCGGGCAAGGCTTTCGAGTCTCTGCCCCAGCGCCTCGGTTTCTTGAACAGGTCCTTGACGGCAGCATCCTGTTCCTCCCTCTCCATCTCGTCGTCTCCGTCTTTCCTTTTCCTCACCCCCGTGGCCACCTTTTCCTTTTGCGTGTCCCTGTCCCCAATTACGCGGGAGCTTGTGACGGTCCATTCCCCGGGTATGGCCATGTCTGGGCGGAAATCACTCGGTATGGAGACTCCCAGCTCTGCCAGCTGTTCGCGCTGCTTCTTCAACGACGACTCCGTGCTCGCTGCCGTTGTTGTTGTTGTCCTTGGTCCGCGAGTAGAGCCCTGATGTCCTAGTGATGAGTTCGCCACGACGCCGTTTAGTCGGTCAATCTCTCGTCTTGCCCTCTCTTTTTCCCGCTCCCCCCTCTCGTGAGCGCGGTGCAGCTCGCGCAGTGATCGTGAGATGGCATGTTGGTGCCTGCCTGTGGCCTCGTGGTTCTGCCGCTCGAGCTTCGTGTCGCGTACAAAGGTGCCGCAGTGCTTGCACCAATAGTTTGGCGATTGCTTCCAATACTCTGTCATTCTGAGAGCATGCCTGTGGAGCGGAATATTTCATGTCATTGGCGATAATCTGATCTCATCCCACCAGCGGAAAAAGGCGCGGCCAGACAATGTTCGATTATGTAATCATGGTTTTTCTCTGCACGTCGATGATCACCTGACCAGGGGTAGGGGTGTCTTACACATCACGACTCTCCTTGAGAGACGTGTCAACCGGCGTTGAGGTTGAATGACGATGATCGAAGACGGTCACGAAATGAAGCTCAAAGTGTGCAAAGTAGAATGAAGTGTCTCAGATGCAAGACCCAGCGGATCATTTTTATCAAGTATATACTGCATTCTTTTCCAGTATGCAAAGCCCTCCTATATTACCAGTCAGGTCCCTGTTACCCCCCTAAAAGCCCTCCCCCCATTAAGTCCGTTGTCGTAAATGCAGTAGAGAAGCAAGCGCCGAATACATTGTCACCTACGAGGACATCTTCGCGGACCACTGCTGAGATGGAGAAAAAAAAAAGTCGTCCATGTAAAAAAAAAAAATCCAACGCAACTTGTCCAGCCGTTTTCAACCATGAGCCTCTGTGATGAAGCGACCAACAAGGCTTCCCAAAATCTCAAAAGCTCATTTACAGAACAAAGGCAGCAATGGCGACGACAGCAGCACCAACGAAGCCGGGCAACATTTTCTCGGCGGCGGCGGTGGCAACGACAGATGGAGCAGACGGAGTGGTGAGGACAGGAGCAGTCTTGTTAGGAGCTTGAGGCTGGCCATCAGAAATCTGGCTGACAGGAGGTGGCAGGATGACAACGCTGGTGGGAGCCTGGGGCTGGCCGTCGGAGATCTGGCTGACCGGTGGCAGCTCGGGAACAGCGGTCTGGGTGGGCGCCTGGGGCTGACCGTCGCCGATCTGAGAGACGGGAGGCGGCTGCGTGGTCGGAGCCTGGATCTGCCCGTCCGAGATTTGAGAGATCGGGGGAGCCAGAGAAGGTCCTTGTGGCTGACCGTCGGGGATCTGGCTCACTGCAGGAACGGAAGCACAAGGCGTCGTGCGGACCTGGACCTGACCATCTCCGATCTGGCACATTGGGACGGGGATGGCGGTAGTGCGAATCTGGGGCTGGCCGTCGGAGATGACGGTGACGATGGTCGTCTGGACCAAGCTAGTGCCAACAGGCTTGGGGTGTTTGTCACCGTCGCCGCCGCCGACCTGGGGGTGGCCCTCGCAGGATGCGGAAACGATTTCGATAGGCTCGCACTGAGCAGCCCAGTGACGATCGTACAAGTTGTAGAAGTCACCGGACAGACATCTATAGAAGATGGTTGAGCCGCCGAGGGCCAACGAGCCGTTGCCGCAAGTAGAGAAGCCGGCAGTGTAGATGGCACCAGCCTGAGGAGGGCCATCGAACTGGAACTGATAGTTGGAAGCGATGTATCCGGTTCGGTCCTTTGAGTCCTTCAACACGCCGTCCTTCAACGTCATGATGAGGGTACCTTCACCACCACAAGCTCGCTTCTGCGTGTAGTCGTCAGTCTCCAGGTCCCGACGTGTCTGCAGGCCGAGGGAATTTCCTACCTGTAAGTCGCGCTTGGCATTGCCGAGAGAGTATATGGAGACCTGGAACTTGCCCTCGCGAGAAGTACTGCATCCTTCCGGAGCAGAGCTGTCGGGCTTGATGATGTCGGTGACAGCACCACCTTCGGCGGCGGCTGAGGCGACGAGGCCAGCAAAAGCAAAAGCAGACCACTTCATGACGCTGTGATCCCCTGAACGTATCAGCAATGGACCCAGTCGAGATGGAAGAAGAAGAAAAAATCAGGTGCAAGGTCTTGAGATATCGCCCGCTGCACGAGAGGGGGAAAAGGGAAGAAAACATCTGGATGTAGACGTGACTGATTGGGGTCTTGGAGGTAATGGAGGGAGTAGACAGATCGTTCATGTATCAGAAAGTGAGACGAGAGTGAGTTGTTGTCTTCTTACCTTGATGTAGAAAGGTGAGATGAAAGTCAAATGTTCAGGAAGGAAAAACGAGGACCAAACACACGCGGACCAGCTTAGAAAATCCCCTTAGTCGAACTGATGAACGAGGCAACAAAACGATGGACCGATTGTCTTTCCCAGCGATAGACGGGACAGAACAACCAACGCGAGAGAAGAAATCACACTTCTGAGCGAGAGTAGTGATGTCTAAGGTGGGAAGACGGCAATGGAAAATGGGAAAGGAAAGAGAGAAAAGACTATTTTCCAAGAGAGCAAAAAGGGGACGGGGTCGCTGATATAGCCAAGCTCGCGGCCTCGATCCAAGGCATTGCTCCTCCGAACATGGGAACCAACCACGCCAAGGCCCAGCAGCAGCATCTTGCCCGGACAACCCAACCACTCGTATTGTACAAAAGATCGACCGCACCGTGTGAATGAATTGGATCCGATGCCTGTCCCATGGCCCCCCCCCCCCCCTCCTCCCCCGGGCGGCTCTTTGGATGGCTGGATGTACAATATGGACGATACAATGTTTTAGCGCCGACTGGTTCTGGATACGTGCAAGCCCCCCCCCCCC
>JMQE01001214.1:0-30189 GCA_000731825.1 Hypocrella siamensis
GGGGGGGGAGGGGAAGGCTATATGTGATCCGAGCAAGACTTACTTTTCGTTGGCAATGACTTGAGCTTGCACCGTCTCGAATCGATCTTGGCTCTCCATCCATGCTTTGGCCCTGCCTCTGGAATCTACTTTCTTGACCCACAAGCGAAAGCTTCCCGTCACAGGCCGGTGATCACTGACACGAATCTCGTGCCTCTGATAGTCCAGCTGTCGGACGCGCCCCTGGCCACGAAACAACAGCCGGTCGCACCACGCAGGGCTTCTTCTCTTCTCGCTCGTGTCGTACTGGTCCGTGCCTACGTCGTACTTGTACGTAGGGGAAAATGTAATGGGAAGCTCCTCGAATGCCCGGAGTCGGAAGGCCGGGTTGCGCCGCTTGGCCACCAGCAGCTGATCGCGTTCAAGCAACTTGGAAAGCTGCTGCTGCTGGACTGCCTTGACCACCGTGTCGCGAGACATGGTATCGATGCGGTAGTTCAAATCTCCATTCAAAATGCAGAGCTCGTGGTCAAGGATGATTGACCCGTCACCGCCGCCAGTAAACGTGTCCATGCGTATGTCTGGGTCGCGTTCCGTTGGGAACAAATCAGCCTCTAGAATCGCGGCAATGTCGTTGTGTCGTGAGTTGGCTTGCGATTGCCCAGCGGCCAGGTGGCAATTGACGAAGCAGAGAGACGTGTCATCCACCTTGAACCGGACAACCACCGCCCCCTTGTTCCCGTGCAGACCTCCCATGCCTCGCTTGACATCGTTTGCGCTCAAGTTGCGGATCCTGTCCCGGATGGTTGACTTGACAAAAATGCACGTGAAGAGCCCCACCAGCGGCCATGATTGGAGCAGATGATACAAGTCGCCCGACGGCATGTAATCATCGAGCGTCTTGAGCAAAAAGTCCCTCCAGTCACGATACTGGTGACTCATCCGTTCCTGCTCCGAGCCCTCTTTCTTCTTTGATTTGAACAGTCTCTTTGCGGTCGCGGTCTTGTCCTCCAGGTCGACAAGTTCCTGGAAGCCAAACACGAGAATATCTGGGGATCCGCTCGACTGCAACAGATCTTTGAAGAAGGCGTCATCGCCGCCCGAGTACCGGAGGCTGTGGGGGGTGGAGGCGCCGGCGTTCCAAGTGAAGACCAGGGCCTTTATCTCTTCAAACTCGGAATAGTGAATATCTTTGGACTTGAGATCATCCTCGAGCCAATTATCTTGAAGCATGCCGTCCCAGATCTTCACCTTGTTGTCGGCCCCCAGAGATAACACCTGCAGTCGGTCCATTCGATACGCGCTGGCAGGATCCAACGTCAACTTGTACACCGAGTGCTCGTGTGCCTGCCATTCCTTCTTGGTAGTCCAAGGCTGCTTGGTCGTGTCATAGACGCAGATCTTTCCGCTGTTGTACGCAGCCCAGATGTTATGGCCGACGCCGGCCATCCCATTGATTTTCCAGGAACTCACATTCAGGATCTTTTGGCAAGAGTAGTCCGACGTCGAGAAGATGCTCACTTTCCCGTCCAGATGACCAAAAAAGACTTGACCCGGTGCCGAGCCCAGCGTTGTGCCGGCGCTCACATCACCACAGCCCTCCGCGGACAAGGGGCGGACCAAGACCTGGAATGGTCTCGTGCCGCCCGCCGAGGGCTCAAAAATACGTATCAACTTGCCCGCTGCGTGCCACAATTCATCGCCGACAACAAGCGAGAACGTGTGGCCTCGGGGCAGCCTGGACGGTTGCAGAATCGGTCCGCTTCGAAGGTTCGGCTCACCATCGGCACCAGCGCCCCATAGGTTGAGCGTGCCACCTTCGTCCAGAGACCACAACTCGTTGAAGTGCCTGTAGATTTTTGTGATCTCGACCTTGCCGTGCACGCCAGCCCTCACCTCGCCGATACGTTGTTGCGAGACCTCAACTTCCATCAGCTCGCCCACGCTGGTGCCAATCCACAAATAGGCACCCTCATGATCGGGCTGCGCCGCAGGTTTAAACACAACAGATGTCGCCTTGATCCCTTCGGTATGGGACAAGCTCATCAACTGCTCGCCGTTCACAAGGTTCCAAACGCGAGTCAGATGCCCGGTCGTGCATACTAGCTCTCCACAGACATCAAAAACTTTAGGTTCATATCGGGTGTTCACCATATCCACGCCTTTCTTCACGTACGGCGGCCGTCTATTGACGTTGGCGCTGTCAGGAAAGGTTGTGACATGATCGACTGACTCGGCATGACCAGAGGCGGGTTCGGGAGACAGGCTCCGCGGTATTGATCGGCTGCTAGAAGACTGGGTTAGACTGATTGCGCCCGACTCGTCGTCAGCGCCCCGTTCGATCGCTCTTGAGGTTCCCAGGTTCCGAGAAGGTGGTGCGGGATATTGATGCGTCGATAGCGTTTGCCTTGGCCTTCCAATCAGAGTTGAGGTGGGAGACGCTATGGTCTTGGAAACCTCCCTTGTGACTGTCCGTTGTGGTTTCTGGGTCCGATCGATACCACGGCTGGTCGAGATTGAGGGTTGGGATAACAGACTATTGGCCGACCGCTTGGTCGAAAGGTAGGCTCGTCCTTCCCCAGTATGTTGCGTGGTCGCAAACGACTTTGATCGGCCATTCAGACTCGGCGCAGATTCTAATCTCTTGCCAGCTATCCGATGATGCAGGCGAGGCGGCTCAAATCCAGCCAACGAGGTCTTGGACCTGTCTTCGCCGTCATGGACCACAGCGTCAGGCCTTTGGCGAGTGGGCAGCTGCGGTGGGTTTTCATCATCACTTCCCTTCTCTGACCCTGTTGGTGGACTATTAAACGGCGATTTGTCGTCAGCTGTTGCGATTATGACTTGTTCTTTTTTGGGTTGGGTATCTTCCAGCATTCGTGGGCCAGGCTGAATGCTTTTGGTTTTTTCTAGACGCGAGGCTGGTGGTGGTGGCGGCGGTAGTTTACCCTCTCGCTTGGTTTCGCCAGATCGTCTCGGAGGGGGAGGTGATGGTGGCTGTGATGGGCCAAGTCGGGAAGATCGCGAAGCTGATAGCAGGTTGGTCGGGGTGACGGGACGGCTGGGGAGTCTCATAGGATTTGGAGAGCCCCCAGGAAGCTCCTGGGAGTCGACGGTAGCTGGATCTAGGAACGGCGATTCACTCCCCGCTGGAGGAGATTGCTGGACTTTTGCAGGTGACTCGGGGGGGAGGATCTTTACTGCAGGCGGCGCCAGCATTGTTGAAGCGGTAGGTGTGACATTTGATGGCGCTGGCGGACGCGTCGATGAATGAGGTATTGAAGGAGGCTCATCCTCACGACTAGTACTGGATTGCGCCTTGTTTGTAGGAAGCTGTGGTGGCTTTACAGAGGATGGCGTTGTCGCAGAAGCCGGACCAGCTGCTGCGCTGGGATCTGAAGAAGGCTTGAAGTTGCGTAATTTGTCGGGTTTCGGGGCAGGTGAAATAGATCTCGAAGCGGAGTTCTGCGGCGGTGCGAGGGGTGCAGATTGGTTAATGTTTTCGAAGCGAGCGAGGAGAGACGATACGGGTTTCTGTAGTTTGTGTCAACAAGCCAGCAGTTCTAGCTTGGTGTATCACGCCGTGCCTCGACTCACTATTGAGGAACCGTCTAGCCCCTCCTCACTGGCCGGTGGTCCCATGCTGGGCAAGCACCACTCTTGAACTCGATCTTGGATGGTATTGATGAACTAAGGTCGGCGTGGTGACTGGCGATGCAAGCTCGGCTAACACCCATTCTTGCAAGCCATGCCGCGTCGTCTGAAGCTAATGGACTTTGGGCCGGCTATGGAGCTTCGCTAGTCGGTAGAAGGCAATACGCCCATGAATCAAGACATTGACCTGTTTGTATGGCGCGACTGGCTGAAAGCACAGGGCTGCTCAAGACGTGTTATAGCTGCGATTCGGGACGCTGTGGGCGTCTGAGTAGGTGGGGTCCTGATTCCGATAGAGTCGTGAGCGAGATTGGGGTATTGTCTGCAGGCAAGGAACCATCCTGTATCTTTGCCCGACCATGATCCAAGGATGTGATCCTTATGTTCTCGTGGGCGGGAAATGTTGGGCAGGATGATCAGCGTTGCGGCGCAGACAGGCAAACCAGACGAGGTACGGTTAGTCTGCTTGGCTTTGATGAGGGATCTTTGAAGGCAAGTGGAGGGAACAGTGTGAATTAGTGAGGGACGTCAGCACACTGTGCTCGCGAAACGGCTCTGTGTATAGCTCACAGTACGAGCGAGCTGCGAACGGGGCCTGATTGGCAGCTTAACTGACGCGGCTCTTTGTTCTTCTGGACCAAGTTTCGGCAGGCTTTTATTCTTTCAATCGTTTACTCCAGCCTCTTTGTAAAAAGAATGCTGGACATTTAATGTTACACCCAGGACCGAGCAAATCCCCTTTGTTGCCCTACGGACAGGATAGCCTTTCCTTTCAGCCTTCCTGCTAACCTTTCTGCCAGCCTTCCCGCCTGACAGTCGTGTCGAGCGGAAAGCCTCGACTGCAGGATCATTTGAACCCGACCACGGAATATTTCGACGTACACGTACCTCCGTAGGATGGCATGATTCGTGGCTCCCACTCCCAGCCGCTAGGACCCTGGAGCCAGCCCCTTGCCAGCCCTCCTCATTGGTTCACCTGCGCGGTCTCCGCTATCAGCACTCGTTGCCCCACGTCCCTTCTTTTTGAGCCTCGACGACTTTTACATAAACGTCTCCAGCATACATCATTATGCAAAGCATCGAACCCGTATTTAGTGCCTTGAAATGAACACTGTACGTCTACGCCCTTTGAGGCTCCAGCCTCCAATATTCCATCAACGCCTCAGAGCTGCTGACATTTTTGAACAAAATAGGTCAGATCTTTTTGGTCCGTCCACGTTCCCAGTCAGACTTCCAAGGCGGGGGCCACCGCTAACAATCAACATGTAGGCTTGGATGGGGATCAGTATGCGTCGGTAGGCTCGATCTCGCACTTCTTCCCGACCGGACTATCAAGCATCGAATAAGCTAGCTGACCTGAGCTCGTTTGTCTCTGATGTGACATGCAGCTGGAGCCGGCGCATACTTCTTTGCCAAGCGCGAAATAAACGCCGACCGACAGGCCAAGCTTGAGGCTGCTCGTAAGAGCAAACAAGTCGTTCGGTCGATTGAGGACGCCGGCTTCGAGACTTTGGCGTCATCATCGGCAAAGAACGAGGGTCCTCCCACAAGGACAGACACGGCTGGTTTGCCCAGCCAGGAAGCAAGCCACGATCCTGCCGCTACAAGACATGCGGCGGTGACGGAATCACAGCAGATGAGGGAAAAAAGCAAATACGAGAGCTCGACCCCTTACAGAAGCCCCAAGGGAGATCGTTTCTCGTAGGACATTTGTCATATCTCAAATGGCTGCTGCTGCTGCTGCTGCAGTGGAGTCAAGAAGTTTTCAAGCTCGATCCTTCCAGCTGCTCATGGCAGGTCTGCCTCGCAGCCTGGAAGAAGCTGTATACTAGTAACCGGATATATCTGTTGACAGCACAAGCGGAAAGGGTCTATGGTGACCTTGTCTGCTCTTGCGCGATTCTCCTCATCATCTCTACCAATTTGAAAGTGCATGCTTTCGTCCCTGCCGAGCGTATGAAGCGTACATATGTGTTATCTCGTCAACTCAAAATCAGTCTAAATGGCACTCATGCTCTGCTTAGTCACCCTCTATAACCTCCCTCATCTCATTGGCTCGTGCTCTGCCAAGTCGCCATAACAAAGCTTCTGTTCTGTACCTGCATGTAGAAACTCCCTCCCGCACACGGCAAGCAACTACTTTTTCTGACAACATCTCTGGGATCGTGTGCACCCAAAGTGCTACCAGGGCCCTCATGTCAAGCCCGAGCCCGCAGCTAGCCATCTCCAAAGCGGCTCTCTCCGCATCGCTCTTTCGAGCCGATCCTGTCTCAATTAGCCGCCCGGCCGTCGATGCCTTCCTGCAGCTTCTTAACACGACGCTCGCACGATGCTCTCGCCCCAACGTTCAGGTTTGCAACCGCTCAACATCGCCGCTTTGAGAATGACTTTGCCCACACTCCTTTGGACTCTTCCGAGACCGGAGCAATAAGGAAGCAAAAAGTCATCTCTCCTCGGAGCTTTCTACTTGTGACCATGCTAAGCCATTTGTCAAACTCCGTAACAGAACTGCAAAGAGTACATCGTTAGCAATGTCGCCCACTCCACGAGTCGGACCAATTCTCTGGCGAAATACCTGGTGGCTTTATCGAGATCGCAAGCCGAAAATGCCTCGCATTCTCGTCCGAGCGTCAAACGCCGCCGCTTGCACCTCCTGTACATTGTGAGCGACGCGCTGCATCACGTCGTCGCCAAGCTGGGGAATCGCGAGTTCAGCACCGCCTGGGAGCCCTTTTTGCCAGCCCTTTTTGGATCGGCCTCCGCCTTTGGCAACTGTCCCAAGCATCTTCAAAAGTTGAATGGTCTGCTTGACTTGTGGAAGGAAAGGCAATACGGCTCGCCTGGCCTGTTCCCCAAACTGGAGGAAGCTCTTTCAGCTGGCGTTTCATCGACATCTGCGCCCGACGAGCCAAGCAGCCACACCTCCCTCAAATTGGTCAAGGATGCTCCATATCTTCTTCCATCATGTCACGGCGACTCGGCGACACCGTGGTACGATCTTCCTGCTGCGACCTGGCTCCCTCATCTTGTTCCCAACTCCACCAAGCCGATGCAGCCCGATCTCATCTGTCCTATTCAACTAGTACCAGGGCCCGCCGGTAAAGCAATCATCGACGCCGTGAAGGTCCTTCTCGACGACGCGGAGAGGATATTCTCCAAGGACCTCTCCGCAGAGGATGATTTGGCCATCGACATCAACGAGCTGGGAGAGAGAATTGTTCTGGACGAAATCACAGGCGACGTCATCAGTGGCGAGACGTACTACGGCTGGTCTAGGAAATTCTGCGAGCGCATGAAGGACCGTAAAAAGGCCAAGCACAGTTACCGAGGCCGCTCAGACTCGCGATCGTCAGTTCGTTCCAGAGAGAGGAGCCACTCTCGCGGTCGAAGGCGCCGTAGCGCATCATCCTCGTCGCGATCCTTCAAACGGCGCCGCTTCTCACGGTCGAGAAGCAGGCGCAGCAGAAGTTTTACGTCCAGCAGATCAAGGAGCCGCAGCCGCAGCCGTAGCCGCCCGGATCGTTTCTCCCGCTCACTCTCGCGCTCGCCTAAAAGACCTTTAAATAGCATCATTGATGACGGGGTCGCCCAAGCTGCAGTCCCTGCTGCTCCTCCTCTACCGCCTCCACAGAACAGGCCACCATTTCAGATACCCATTCCTCCCCCGCCAGTAGGCTATCACGGATCATGGCCTCCTCCGCCTCCACCTCTTCTCCCCCCCAACCTTGGCGGTCCTACGCCGAACTGGATTCCTGATCCTGCCTTTGCCGCTCAAATGATTGGTGCTTGGAATGCAGGACAAGTTCCCTTGCCACCACCCCCTCCCCCTCCTCCACAGCATCAAGCGCAGTACAGTCATCATCCTAGCTCGAGGGGCGGGTATGAGTCTGGATACAGGGGCCGCGGAAGTGCTCATCATCGCGGCAACGGGGGATACGGGCGAAGCAGGTGATCATTGGCGTTTGAAGATACCCCATCAAGTATGAAAAAAAAAAATTTTCATCCAGAGGCAAGAAAGGTCGGAACAACAGCAAAGACTCTAATGCAAGTAGCCGTGAGAGTAAATCAATTTCGAGTGCAATCTGAATGTACATGTGTACGTCGATAGCGATGCGCAGACAGAATGAAAGGGGAAAAAAAGTCTATTGTTTGAAATTCAGACCAGCTCAGCTTTCGTCTACATAGCGCCCCCGAAACAAGGGGCTTTCTCAACCAAGGGCTGATTCTCAGTTTTCCACGCCATAATCCATCCCGTTGCTCAACGCTCGCTACGAGACACGTATCATTTCGTCATCCACGAGGGTTTTAAAAAAAAAGAGAAGGAACAAAAAAAAACAAATCCCTGGCCGGTCAGTGTCAGCCCTGTGAAGACCTCAGCTCTCCTCGTGGCTTCGTGGCTCACCAACGAGGGAAAAAAAACAAATGACGTATCCGCATTTCCACTCGGTGTGGAAAAGCAGGTCATACAAGGCAGTTGTAAGAACAATGCGCCAAACGTGCCAGTTCGATGCAATTCTTACATGCTTTTTCTCTCCTTTCTTCCTCAGTCTTCATCCAATTGACAAAAGACGAATTGAACCTCCTGAATCACATTGCTTATCTTCCCTTTACCCCCGGCCTTGACCTTTCCCCTTTTCAACTTTTACCTCCGCTTAAACTTGTTGCGGGAGAAGGAGTGCCTGGGGAAATGAAGTTATTCCCATGGATAAGGATGGGACATGGACACGAAGGAAAGCCAAGTATAATAAAAAGAAAGGGGGTGGAAAAAGAAGGAGGAGGAGGAGGAGGAGGAGAGGGAAGAGAGGACAGAGTAGAGAGAACAGGAGAGGAAGAAGAAGGAGAAGAAGAAGAAGAAGAAGAAGAAGAAGAAGAAGAAGAAAACGAAGAAGCATAAGAAAGGGTTTTCGTGTCTGTCGTGACCGCCGTTGCAAAGAGTAAGAGGGGCCGTGTGGGTTCACCGCACCGCCATTCTCCACTGGTCCGTGGGCATTTGTCGTCAGCGTTGTATGCGCTGGATCCCCGAGTTTTTGTTTCGTAGGCACCAAATGCGTGGCGGCTTGGATTGCTTCAGGCCGGCCACCGATACCGACATAATTGTGTGGAGCAAGGCGACGATCGAGGCCGATAGCCAGCAACAGGATTCAACCAGTCTTGCCATAGAAAGCATCGAATACATGTCGTCAAACAAGTCACCCCCGACTATCTGCTTCGGGCAGAGCTCTGGGAACTTTGTCGCTCGTGACCTGCTGGCCGTCTGCCAGATGCGTCCTGAAGCTTCAAAGAGTCGAGTCGTTTCTGGTTGTCCTCAGTGGCCGGGTCAAACTCGTCCACGCGAGGCAGCACGACACTGACTTGCGGCCGGGGGGTCGCATCAACATCGCCAACAGACGACCGGCTTTGACCGGCTTTCTCGGCCAATGCAGCCCATTTGCGTTCTCGTAGTGCTTCTCGTTCTGCGGCGGTATTCTGCTGTTCGGTGTAGTCGTGAGAGCAGTCATCAAAAAGCTGAGGATTGATCTCCATGAATAGCTTCATCGCATTGTAAACCATTCCGTGGATTGTCCTGTTCCAGTGTCCCTTAGAATTTTCGTAAAGCGGCGCGAACATGATGGGCAGGATGATCTCCACATTGTCGCTGACGAGATTGCAGAAGTATTCATTGTTCCAAAAGTACAGCGCCCGCTCTGCGACCTGGAAGTGAGGGCTGGCCACGGATTTAGCCAGCTGATGAAACAAAGGTTCCTGAACCTTGGCGAATTCAGCAGGATCCATCACCTCAAAGATATCTTCAACTTCGTTCAAGAACATGACTTCTTTGGTGCTGTTCACCTTTGGCCAGTACCGGAGCAGACCAAGCACAACCTGATTTAACGTGATTAGCTTCCAAGGTATCCTTTCTTGAAGCGCATCTTGCGTCGACGCAGGGCATTTGACTTACGTCTTCCGTAAGTGAAGCATCCTTCTCCAGAAATTGCACGATGCAATAGGCCAACTGAGGATGGTACATGCTCAGGCTCTTGGGTTTGTGCAGAGGGAGAAGAACCCTTGTTAAGAAGATTTTGTGCTCCTCCTTCAGAGGCAATGCGAAACCGTTGATGATGGATCCCAGGATCTCAAGCAGCTCAGCGATACCGTTGAACCGCTCTGTCTCATAGGTAAATTGAAAGAAGACATTATTGATCGATCGACGTATGAATGATCGAAGGTTGAGAAATTTGCCGTAGATGCGATGGAGTGTCGTCTTTAAAAAGTCCCGCTCACGAGGGTCTTCCGAGTCGAACAAGTCGAGAAGCTGCAATACGAAGCTGTGATCGATGTAGGCCTTGGCAATGTTCGTATTGAAATCTTGACTCTCGATGAAGCGAAGGAAAAACTCGTAGACCACCTGGATATGGGGCCATGCCACCTCCAAGACAGGCTCGTCCTCCTCTGGATCAAAGGCCTCACCTTGAGGGTTGATGGGAGGGGGGATTGGTCGAAACAAATTCTTGGAAAACATTTCGACGACCCTTGGATACATGGGCTCTGTGATGACCTGCCTATTGTTGGCAACATAGTCGAGCAGTTCGTGAAGAGCCAGTCTTTTGATTTCTTTAGCCTTCATATCCCCACTTGCATCATTGAAGTCAAAGATGACGTTGCATTGTTCAATCTTCTGCATGAATAAATCCTGTCGTCTGTTGGGAGGAACCTCGTGGAAGCCAGGAAGCTTTTCCAGCTCCCGATGAGCCGAAATGTCGAACCGTGACGAATGCTGTCGCTTCGGAGTCCGGAGACCTTCTGGTATCGCATCACGATTGTCAATTCCGCGGTGGATCATGAGAGACTTCTGGCCAGTCTTGGGGGGTGCCAAATCGTGAGGCATTGTCTCGGCAGCTCCTGGTGGAGGGATATGCTGTAACTTCGTATCAGTCTTGTCATGATGCGCCAATGGGATCGTATGACTTGTGCTTACTCCCGGCGTAGGGCTAATAACAACGGTAGGAGGTAATCTCGAATTGGCATTGCCACCATTTGGACTCGAGGCGCCGCCCATGGCGCCAAATCGTTCGGGAACGTTGGCCGACTGCCCTGTATTCGACGATTGATTGGCGGCTCCGTGATCTCCGTGACCGATGGTGTTGGGCGGCAAGGGTTTATTGCGGATGTCGTTGAGGGCGGTGGAGGAGGAAGTTGGGGTCAGGACGGGAGATTGATTGGAAGCATCTCGAGACGACGGAGACGAAGAGCCATCCTTGGAGTCCTTATTCTTCTTGGAGGACTTGCTGGCGTCCTTGCCTCGCGCGAGCTGTTCCGCAGAGGGTGGTGTCAACAATGCTGGGCGCCAGCGCGTATCTTATTGTAGCTGCGAGCAATGGAGAGGTGGCAAAGGAGGGTCTGTTCAAGAGGACAGAATTGGGAGCGAGCACTTACTAGTCCTTTTCCGAAGCGCTTCATGGTGGTCGTCGACAGCACCCAGCTACTCGCTTTTGTCGACGGTCGGAAGAATGCTGCGTCTTGGTGCTGTTAATGCCGTTGGTAGTGCTGTTGCCGCGTTGCTCGTGCCGTTGCTGTGAGGTCCAGTCAAGTCTGCGATTGCAGTGGGGTAGTTTTGGAGACCAGGTGGATATTCGAGTACCTAGCAGGTACCTGGGCAATTGGGCAGGTGGGCAGGTAGTGTGTAGGTTCTTCTACATAGGATAAGGGACAATTTTGGTGGGCGAATAAGTGCCAGGTACCTGAAAGATGGGAAACGGGAACAGGGCAGATTGCAGGTTCGAGGAGAACAGATGCAGAACCAACAAGGCACGTCGAAGCTTCGGATGGCCTGAAGGCAATTGAGTTGGTTGGTAGGGAGGTAGGTACCTAGCTATGGCGGGTGTAGGTACTAGGTACTCAGTACTGTAGGTAGTAGGTACCAGGTAGGCACCTATGATGACCTAGTGACCATCCGCGGACATCCAAAGATCAGGGACTGCTGACGGCCTGTGCAGGTCACTGCAAGGCAGGGTGGGGGGTGGGAATTGGTTCGAATTGACGAGAAACACACCATAAAAAGAGAGAGGGGGGGGGGAGAGAGTCTGAAATCTGAAAAGGGACGAAGAGGGACCGAAGAGCCCCGGGCAGGCAAGGGGGGGGGGGCGCCAATCTGGAGACAAGAGGACGGGGATGTATTTGGAGAGGGGGGAGACAAATAGCAGGACGACAGGCGGGGAAAGCCCGTTTTCTGTTGATCATGTTCGATAATGCTCGAAGCCACGCTGAGGCTGCTGTGATGCTACCGTCTGCCCTGCAGGGAGATTCATTCTACGATGCAACGAGCCGTCACGAATGAATGAGATGGCAAATTGGATGCACGAATGTCTGACCATGGCGCCGAGGTGGGAACTCGGTCTATCATCCCTGAGACCAGCCCCAAGTCTTTGGGAAAATAATACCATCATATGGGCATCAAGAAGGGTCTTCCCTTGTTCGATCCGTCAATCTCGTACCGTAGATCGTACGTGGGCTGGAAATTCAAAAGTCTTCGTCATTGTCATGTCATTCGTACCGAACAGCTTCTTACCGAGCACTAAAACTGATCAGGCAGGGCAGGGCCCCACAATCCAACAACACCTTGACTTTCACCTTCACACGCTTTGAAACATTATCACATTTTCCATTCTTGGCATTGCCAAGCAGGTCTTCGTTTCAACTTCCAACGTCCTGGCAGATATAAGCTTTAAAGCCACAATGTCCATCGATGATGATGATGATGATGATGACTCTGCTGGGCCGTCTACTGCCCCAGCAGGCCCGTCGGGAAGTCGGAAAGGAAAGGAACGTGAGCAAGATGAGGCTCCTCGATATCGCATCGCACCCAGAGACTTGGCTGCTGTTGAAATACCTGCAGTTGTGGAAAATGTCGACCGAGCCGTCAAAGCCTTTGGCAGGGTTCCTACATTAGCGCATGTAAGCTTCACATGTGCTTAGATTCTGCCAAGGTGCAGAAGAAGAAGAAGAAAACAAATTGTCTCGCTGACGTTCTCCAGGTTTTGGACCCCACGAGAAGCTCCATACCTCTTTATATGAATCCAGAAAGTCCTTTCTGTAGGCCTTTGATGTCCCACAACGCAGCATCTCACAACGTAGTTCTTCAAATCACCGTACCCAAGAGGACCGGTCGGAGGAGAAAGAAGGGGAGCAATGGCCCCTGGGAGGGAGACGTGGAGATTCCCGATGCCTCTGCCAAGGAACAAGACGAGCAAAGCAAGGTTCAGTCCTATGCGCGTCTCGACGAGCCCAAACTGCTGAGGCGAAAGCTTGCAGATAACGTCGGCAGATACGAAGTAGAAGCAATCGGCACCATCAGACACACGCATCGATTCCGTGCATTAGCGGATTTTTACTGGGATATGAATCAATCAGATTTTGCCCAGAGATTCGCGAGCCAGGTTCTGCCCGGAGACGGTTCGTCTCCCATGGCAAGATTTTCAATTCCTTGGTCTTTTAGGAAAGCTGACTCCGCAAGCAGTGGAAAAATTAAAGCAATTTTCTTTCAACGAGGGTTTAGATCGCGGCCCCAATGTGGACATCATTCCTCCTCCAATTTTCACGCACATGAGCTTACCGTTCAACTACTTCTACTCGCAAAATCCCTATGTTCGCACGACGGAGGATGGAGACACGGTCAATCTGACCGCGGTCAAGCAAGTCGGGCATCTGATATCGGCCGATGATCCTACACCGCAAGGACCTCAAATCCCACCAGACATCAATGATCCCAGAACGCCCGAGGTTCTGGCCGAACTGGACAAGGCCTTCAAGTTACGACCGTTGTGGACTCGCCGGTCCCTCATGAATCACCTGCAGGGGAAGCTACATAGCTGGAACGAGTTGAAGAAGTACCTGAATTACGCAGCGTATCAGTTTAAGGGCGGTCCGTGGCGCGATAGCGTCGTTCCGTACGGCCTGGACCCAAGGCTCGATCCCAAGTACCGCGTTTATCAGACCCTCATGTTCAAACTGGAAAAGCACAAGCGCTCGGCTGAGGGCCGCAGAGAACACTCGGCCGCAGAAGGGCAACAAAACGCAACAAACATGGCATCCAGGAGCCACATTTTTGACGGCAGCACATATTCGACTGACGGAAAAGTTTGGCAAGTATGCGACATCACCGATCCTTTGTTGAAGGGACTCTTGGAGAATGCAACAATACGTCCCGAATGCGACGTCAACAGTGGATGGTACCATGGGGGCCTCTGGGCCAAAGTGAAGGCCATCATGAAAACTCAGTTGGTGGCCATTCAATTTGGAAGACGTCTAAGCGAGGCTGACTTCGTGTCGACGCTGAGCTTTGGCGACATGACGCCTCCCCGGTCCACGTCGAATACATTCCACTTGCCATTACCAGATCTCCATCTCACCGACGATGAACTCACGACGCTTCGAGGCAGGAACCCACCAGCTAAAAAAAAGAGCAAAAGCTACAACGTGCGGTTCCGAAATTTGGTGGACAGCCCGTCTGTGGCGACAGAGCAGTCTCCGACACCGCTGGGTATCGTTGATGATGACGGGAGAATGGAATACGGAAATGAAGGGTTCGCGAGTGAGGAGGATGAGGACGGCGAGTCAGAGAATGACGCATATACCCAAAGTTTGTACGTAGATCAAGTGAGCCGATACGACGCTCCGATCTATCAAGACGACGAGGAGGGCGATGGTGCTGAGGGTGAATATGTTGATGTTGATGCTGACGATGACGTTGACGATGATGACGTGGGCATGAACCAGATTCATTATCCAGATCTGGATTGAAAAGGCGGGTTTTGGTCAGTTGCCCGAAGGAAAGCGTGTTGGTGCAAACAGTACGTAGCAGAAACCAAACACATCATAGGCAATAGTGATGACCTAATCAAAACCTAAGCCACACGCGCTTACCCAATCCTCCTCCCCTCGCTCTGCCCACTCCACCTTACCCTTGTTGGCTTGCCTTGGCTTACCCTGGCTTGCCCCTGGCACAAAGAGTCATGAGTGGTCAGACTTGTGCCGTGCGACCCAGCCCGGCCGTTGACAAACTCCTTGGAGCCAATGCAGGTGGGCAGATCGCTCCACGGAACCCCAAGGCCGAAGCATCAATGTCTTGTTCAGGCCTGACTCGAAGAAAACCTGGCCATATTGGATCACAACAGCCTCGACGGACCGCCGCCGACCCAGGGCACCACGATGCCCCGGCGGTGTGCGCGAATGATTGAGCGCAGCTGCTGCGCTGTCGCAACGTTCATACCGCTCCTCTTTGTCTACGGGTCGACTTCGTGGGCGACCTGGGTGGTGGTGGAGATTGGGAAAGTTGCTCCCAAGGGGAGCTGGCTTGGTAGGTGGCGAGGATTTTCCTCTTTTATTTGGGAATATTTCTCTCGCGCGCCAGTTGATGCTGACTGGAATATCGGTGACGGGTATTCAGGTACCTGCTCAAGCATAATTGGAATCGTCTTGTACATCCTCCTCAACTGGTCTTACACGACGGCCGTCTTCACCAACCCGGGCTCGACGACAAACCGACAAGGGTACGGGCTTTTGCCCACGACACAGACTCAAGGTCACCCGCCGGCGACGTCGTTCACTGTTAAGAGCAATGGCGAGCTTCGATTCTGCAAGAAGTGCCAGGCACGGAAGCCCGATCGTGCGCACCATTGCTCGACATGCCGACGATGTGTGCTCAAGATGGACCACCACTGTCCCTGGCTCGCCACGTGTCTCGGGTTGCGAAACTATAAGCCTTTTCTGCTGTTTCTCATCTACACGACGCTTCTGTGCTTGTACGCACTCGCTGTCAGCGGCACCTGGGTGTGGGCCGAAGTGATTGAGATGGACACCCAGCAGCTGGACAATTTGCTGCCCGTCAACTTCATCATTCTGAGCATCATCAGCGGCATCATTGGCTTGGTGGTGGGCGTATTCACGGGCTGGCACCTTGCGCTGGCCTCGAGGGGCCAGACGACGATTGAGTGCCTGGAGAAGACGAGGTATCTGTCTCCGCTGAAGCAGGCCTACCGAGCAACCCACAACCCGGCAAACCGTCTGCCGCAGGCTGCACAGAGGTTCGTCAACCTGCACGCAAACGCGCTGCCAGGCGTGACGCGGCCAGAGGAGGGCGAGGAGAGGAGGGCGAACCGGGATTTCGAAGCGCGGCGGCCACACAGCGGATCATGGTCTGGCCAGCTGACGTACGAGCAGAGGGAGCGGGAGCAAAGCCGGCGACGATACGAGGAGTATCTGGACGAACAAGACTCGACAAAGCTGCCCAACGCATTCGATCTTGGTTGGAAGAAGAATCTCCTCCACTTGTTTGGGCCGAACCCGTGGTTATGGGCGATTCCGATATGCAACACGACGGGCGATGGCTGGTCATGGGAAGCCAGTCCAAAGTGGCTGCAAGCGCGAGAGGGTCTTCGAAGGGAACGTGAAGCGCAGCGTGTCCGAGAAATCAATGCCGGCTGGGGTGGTGGTGGTGGTGGTGGTGGTGGTGGTGGCGGAGACCGTGACGATGACGCTGCACCAGGCCCGTACTCTCATCAGAACGGCACAGCGAGACAGGCGCCGAGCAAAGCCGACCGCATTCTTGGGCGGGATCCGAGCCTGTACGTGGATAGACCGCAAAGTATGCGGATGCAGCGTCTCAACCCGCGGGGCCAAACTGTCGAAGAGGAGCTCCTAGACTCGGACGAGGAGGAATCGTCCGAGGAGGGCAGCTACCGGAATGGCGGCGGCGGCGGCAGCGGCGGCAACGGCAGCAGCAGAACCAGTCCGTTTCCAGAGGAAGAGTCCAAACACGAAGCTGTTGCTACTGGTACGCGGCGCACATTCCCCCACGTCACCCACGGAAGGGGTTGGGGACGCGGCAGCGCCATGGGCATGTTGCCGCCCAAGGGAAGCGGCACAGGCACACAAGCTCGCGACAGTAGGATTGATGTCCATTCAGGGTCAGGGTCCAACGACGGATGGGGTGTAGATTAGTGTATATTGGCAGGCATTGCAGGCAGGGGGGGGGGGGGGAATTTGGTGTAGCATTGGAGTGATGTTTGGATAGGTATCTACATCTATGTACGTACGTAGGGTCTGTTATCTTTGGGGGCCTGTATGCATTCTGCGTACCGTACAAGCAGCTGGGTATGTAGGTCCGTACCTAGGAGGTATATAGCCGAGATTTCAAAGCAACAAAGAAGGTACAAAAAATAACCCATTATTCACGTCGAGGAGCCTAGCCTGGCAGGACACTCCCCTTCGAGCTGACCCTGCGACTATTCCGGCGCCATCTGCCTTGGTACATCTCAGGAAGGGTGTTGGCGCCAGGCAAGCAACTGGTAGGTAGGTGATAAAGACATACCTGGGTGCGTAAGTAGATGATCTGAATCACGAAAAAGAAAAAACTCTCTTTCTTTTTTCTTTCGTATGTCTGCCTGCACCATTGCTGTCATGTTTGGGCCTGGACACCATCTCAACCTCAAACTGGAACTCTTGTTTTGCGGAATAAAGTTCCACACACGAACATACAATACACACACATACACATACACATGGCCACGCATCCAGAGTCGAAACTCGTCAATTCAGAGACTACATCTCGGGCACTTTTCCTCACATCACCGTCAAAGGCTTCATTGAGAGCCAATAAGCAGTGGCCTGGTCCCGTCGGTCTAGGCAATTTCCAGTCCCAAAATTGGTACCTGAAGCCATGCTTCTTCTCCTGATTGCTTCTCCTCACTGCTCCATGCTTCATGCTCCTTTTGCTCCCACGCCAGTCCGGCCCGGTGCCTGCCAGTCAATCCAATGAGGGGGAAAATGGGTGGGGAAGGACAAAAGACGAGAAAACCAAAGTCGTAGAAGAGCGGCAAAGAAAAAGGAGATGAAGGGGTGTCGTTATGTTGAGTTAAACACACAGAGAAAGAAGAGTAATCGGGAATAAACAATCATCAATGATTGAAAAAAAAAGAAGAGAAAAAAGGGGGGGGTTGCCTTGACCTCCCACCCAGTCAGTCGTATCTAGGTACAAATGTATTGCTAAGTATGTCATGATATGCTCTCAATGCTCAATGTTTTTTGTTTTCCCTCCTCCCCATTCGCTCGCTACCGGTATATCGAGGATGAAAGACGGACAACAAGGGGAAAGATACTACATGCATGCGACGTCACCCAAACGAAACCCGGCAAAAGCCCCTTCATCAAAATTGGCCCTTGGCTCCCTTCTCACGGGGGGGAGGGGGGGGGGGCTGTCTTCTTCTGCCCATAGGCTTTCTGACAAATGTTAAGAAGATGAAAAACGAAATGGACAAGAATTTTCAACGCTCGTTTGGTTTACTGGTACAGGGTCTTTACGTCCGTGTCCACTCCGCACGAGAAATCTCTCAGCCAACAAGTTTGACACTAGGCAAACAGATTGTACAGGGGAGAGAGGCAAAGAATGCAAAGAAAAGGAAGAAGAAGAAAAGTCCTCGCTGTGAAGAACGGGCCAGGAAAGCTGGTGCCAGCCCAGCAAGAGAGGCAGAGAGAAAACATATTTTGAGCCCT
Source organism: Hypocrella siamensis (assembly GCA_000731825.1). NCBI lineage: Eukaryota > Fungi > Ascomycota > Sordariomycetes > Hypocreales > Clavicipitaceae > Hypocrella > Hypocrella siamensis. The sequence goes on from JMQE01001214.1 coordinate 18,160, forward strand.
GTAACCCGTCAAGCTTGATAATGCTCGCATGCGATGCGAAAGCAGTAACGGTGTATAAGGAGAAGCCTAGGCCTCGGCAATTCACCAAATGGCAAATGTGTAGGCCAAGAATCGAGGACTATGCTCCTGCCATTGCTCTTCATTTGCTTGCACCCGCCAGATGGCACGTGATGGCATTCTATGCCAGGCTGTCAAAGCTGCTCTTGTCGGCGCCTCTCAAGTCAAATGTGCTGCGAGGGCTCGTGTTCCCACGACCAAAGACTTTGCCCCCCAGTCTGTTAAGCTTGCCGCCGTCCTGGGCAGTCTTTGCGACATCAAAGAGCTGCGTCTCAATGGACTCGACATTGATCTTGCAGAAGAGCGTTGAGAACAGGTACTGGTCACCCGCATGGTTGTACAGGGGAATCGTCCTGTACCCATGCTTCAGATTTTTGAGCTTTGCTGTGTATGTCGCAATGGCAGCACCCTCTCTGCTGTTGAAGCTGTCCGCGAGCTTGACAGACCAGCGTACAAAGATGAGTTCCGGATGCTTCGTCGTCACGGTGAACTTGAACTGTCCATTGGCAAATGTCGGGTTGAAGCCATTCTCGCGCACAATCTTGGTCTGGAACTTGAGTGCCGAATCCGCCACGTGCGTCCATCCCGATCCGACCTCCTTCTTGTCCCGCTTGTCGTTGGCGTGGAAGACCTCAACCTCGACATACGTATCCATCGACTTGCTGGCTGCCAGGTTGGCCGGTCGCATGAGCTGCTGGGCCGAGATGACGTCAATCGTGAAACTCACGACCGATCGCTCCTTCTTACCCTCAGCAATGGCCGAGTTGAAGGGCCGTACCTGAATATCTCGGAGCTCGTCGGGCTTGAGCACGTATCCGGACTCGTCCTTGCCGCCCTGGAACATGGCCTGGTTGAGCTGCAGGCCCAGGTCAAATGTCTGCCAGTTCAGAGCTGCCATTTGCACGCCCCGACGCCAGTATATCAGAGGGTCAAAGTTGCTCGACGAGAACCGAAGACCGTCGGGGTACACGCGCATCAGATACCGCATGTTGTGGATGTCAAGTGCCATCTTGGCCTCCTTTGCGCGAGAATGCCTCGCAAAGCTGCTTTCCATGAAGGAGAAGATGTGATTGAAAGTCTTGGCTGCCGGATCGTCGAAACCAAAGAACTTCACTCCAGCACAGTAGACGCCCAGAGCCCCAAGGTATCTCGTCGTCTTGTTCTGCGATGTTCGAACCGAGCCCCCCATTTCGCTGCCGCTCTCTGTGTCGCTGGTGCTGCTGCCGGGCACGTCATGAACCTCCCCTTCCGCGATGGTGTTGACGCGGCTCTTGTTGACAAGACGGCGGTTCTGCTGTGTGGCTGGCAGCAAGGGGCTCTGCGGTAGTGATTGCGAGGGCGAAAAGGTGTTGCCGTCCGGGTTAGACGGCTTAGACACGGGCGAGCTCAAGCTGCTTCCGCGGCGTCTGCCGATGGGCTCGGCGCCCATGTTTTCATCCCTGCCGCTTCTCGGCTTCTTGACCTTGATGAGCACTCGCTCCATCAGTTCCGAAGGGGAGGGCAGCCTCGTAGATGAGGAATCCAGGAGTTCTGTGACCAGTCTAGGTCCAAAGGCCTCCTTCATGATGTCGACCATCAACGCCTGCTGATATGGGTTGCAATGTACTTCCAGGGAAATCCAGAGAGGAAAGGTGGATTTGACGAAAGCATACTTGTTGATGGTTGTCATGACCTCCTGGAAGCTAATGGCAGATGTCAATGTTCGGCCGTGGACGACTTGGGGCTGCCCATCTGATCCGTCCCAGCAGTCGACTTCAACGCAGCGACAACCCTCAGCCAGTGCGCGGATGTAGCCCTCGACACTGGATTCACCGGCAACCTGCCGTCCAAGAAGATAGGTATTGTGAGAGCTCGAAATGAAGTACTCATTCATGGGTCGATCCAATGTATATGACTGGGGCTCCTCTGTGAGGGGTCCATTTTGTTTGGATGCTAGAAACCCAACAAAGGCAGCTTCCGACATGTAGGTGCTATCCTGCGGAGCTTCCGAACCATCAAGAGCATCGGACCGATGCTTTCGTACGAATTTGGTGAAGTGTCGCTCCCAAGTCGAAACATTGGCATCCACGTCTTCGTGTTGGACGTTCCTGAGGAAGGTCAGGAACTCGTCAAAGGTGAGACCTCTGTCGGGCTTGGCTGCGACACTGCGGATAATGCGCTGGACTTCAGGGCGTTGTCGCATGAGGCGCACAAAATCCCAAAACTCCTCATAGTTGAGCGCCTCGCGATGCCTGGCATCGGCGAGCCTGAAGTTGGCTTGAATAGTGGATTGAGAGCTGTAAATGTGCAAATTTTGGCACACCCGCACCACTCCCGTGATGTCGAGGCCTTCCTGGTCTTTGATCCGAGGCTGGTCTCCAAACTGCTTCGCCATCTCATTTTGCCAGAACTGGCGGATCGCCTTGTCATTGAACGTCATCAAGGCAGTCATGACGTCTTGTCTGTGCTTCAGCATGGCCTCCAGGAAGCGCACCCAGAGACGGGTGGTCTCGTTGCTATCTGCAATCAGGTGCATGAGTTTCGACTTGGACTTGTCCGGCGTGACGTAGACGATGGTGAACCAATTGGCGCGCTCGTGCTCGGCAACGTTGAAGTCGCGGGCATACTGTTGAATATCGCTGCCGGTGCGAATCTCCCTGATTTCGTCAACATGAAGGAACTTGTTCGGGCGAACCCGATCCCAGGTCAGTCTGTTTAGCTCGCGGTCATAGACAAGGCATATGCGTTTTGAACGGTTCTTCTTGGATATCTTCCTCAGCCACGTCCCTCTTTGGAGATGCAGGGGAATAACAGGACCAGCCATGTTGTTGCTGGCGCTGCCGTAAGTCGAGCACGTCATGCTGTTTGCAAACGAGTTTTTGGGAAATGGCTCGAGACACATGGATTGCATGGACAAGAAATCCTCCCTGCCATCTCCATCGGAATCCGAGTCAGTTGTGGATGCGGCAATGTAGTCAGGCGGCGCGGCGTTGTTGTTGTTGTTGCTGTCACTACGTCGGCGCAAGAAGCAAGGGCCAACGCTGCCATCTCGGCTCGTTGGCGCTGCAGAAGATTGCCTCCTCCTGTTGGTCAGTGTCCTTGATGCTCGGCTCGACAATCGACGTATCAAATTGGTCTTGCTGCTAGAAGCCGTAGGCGTGGTGCCCGTGCCGCTGGCGCTGGCGCTGACAGAAACGGTATTGCTCTGGATTTCAGGGCTGGAGGCCTCAGCGATTGGGCTCGCATACACTCGACCGAGTGAGTTGGTGCTCGACTTGCGAGTGAGAATCGAGTCTGGCAGCTGGAAACTGGCGGAAAACTGATCATCGTCGCGAGGCCGAAGAGGTTCTGGCGAGGCCTGGATGGACGAGTTTGTCGTCAAGACAGCGGTGTCGGGGGACATGATAGGTGACCCCTGTTGCGAGTTCGAGGCCACCGAAGAGGTGCTGATTGCTGAAACCGGCACCTGAGCTGGCTGAGGCGTAGTGCCAAAGGCGGTTTGAACCTGCCCGAAGTGAGGCCGCCGCATGTTTGCGGATGGTGCGGACATATTGCAGTCTACTCCAAAGACTGTCTCTGCCTTCACTCTGTCGTATTCGACAACATGTTCGTGCTGGCGCTGGTGCCAACGTGCGTATCAAGGGAATGATGGAAGCTGTGTGCAACCCTTAAATAAGGTGATTGAGCTGATTGAACCTGTACAAATCCAGGGCAGGTCCGGCATGCATGTTGGAACAGCTTCAGGACGCGCAACGTAAAGGACGGAATAGAGAGAACAAGGGCACACGAGTAAAAATGCCGAGCAGGCTATCAGATCCAAAGACGAATCTGGGAGATGGACGAGCTGGAGGTTGAGTACCAACGGATGGGTTCCAATGGATATTTCGCTCGTCTCGAAAAGATGATGTACTAAATTGCAGAGAAAGCGCCAATGGCGTACCTGTCTCGCGAAAAAGGCCAATAGGGCAAAACGATGAAGGCGCAGGAGCCTTGTACCACAAGACACGGCTGCCAGACAAGGTCGCTGAGTTGAATGGGGCAATCGCAATGAGAAAGAGGACCCTGGGGCGTGTTCGCAGGACGGAGTTGCAGGGACGGGTCTGCTGCGTCGACTCGACAGACAGAGGCCGAAAGCACAGCGGAAGTGGGTGGCGATCAATCGGGTCGGTTCAGCCAAGGAAAGGATATTCGAGGGTTGGACTGGGCTCGCCCCGTACAAATACGGAAGGGAGTGGTTGAGTCAACGGTGGATTGGAATGGGGACAAGTGGGAGTCCATCCAAGTAAAGTACTTGTCAGTCAGGGTGAGATTTTTTGGTGTGTGATTTTCGTTCAAGAAGAGAAGGGGGCCCGGGGGCGTGAGTTTGCTTGCTGGTCATGCAGGGGTGCAGACCAAAGGAGAGTCAACCGAGCCAAAGGAGGGGGGTGAACCTAGCGACAGGATTGACGCAGGCGCCAGCTGGCCCGAGATGATGGGTTTTGGACAAGGGCGTTTCTCGGTTTGGCAGTGTCTTATTATGAAGGTCGGGCGTTGCTGACAATCTCGCCCAAGCCCCGCCCGCTCCTCGCAGGGACACGGCGCGACACCACACCACAAAAAAAAACCTGTGTACAGCGGACACGGCAAAAGAACAAAAAAGCCACGCTCACAACATATACTTTGGCAAAATAAGGATAGACTTTGTGCGAGGGCACCATATGCCCCAAACCCCCCCCTCCCCCAGCCTCCGAAGCCACCGTGAAAGAAATGACGGCGCGAGCTTTCAACTTCGCCTCACGGACGACGACTGAGCTGACAGTGGCAGTGCACTCCCAGAGAAGCAAATCCACCGGCTTCAATACCTTGTCGAAACGCATACTATTTCTGTCCAGTACGTAATTCTGAAGGCACAAGTCGTGCCGTACGGTATCCGCAGTCTGTTTTGTCGCCTGCGCGAACACCTGGGTGCTCCGTACTATGATGCGTGCTAGAGGATCGACCCGAACTCTTGGGATTGCAAGGGTTCCATCATGCTTGTTTCAAGACCCTGACTTGCCTGGCTCCTTGTCCTTGGCCTCCCTGCCTTGTTCCAACCAGGTCGAGGTCATGCCATTTGATCTTCCAAGGAGCCATGTGCGTTGGCAAGGCCAAGATGGCCAAGATGGCCAGAGCCGCGAGATGCAAGGTTTGTGCAAAATCAGCTGCCATTCTTACAATACCATACGATCCTCCGCACGGTAAGCAGCCAGAATAGTGTGCTCACTAAACACGCCCAGCAGGCTACGACAGGGGCATGCCTTCCCGGGCGCGCTTGCTTGAGTCAGGGCCAACAATAGGGGGGATACGAGCCAGGAAAAAATGACGACAAGAATAGCATACATACATATGTACATATGTCACCCAGCTCTAGTCCAGCCCAACCACGACGGCGCTTCGCCATCCAGATCCGGAGTAGGGCTGCTGGTGCACTCGTAGTCTGGCGGCGGGCAGTGCATGAACCAGTGCGGGCTCTACAGTGCCCACATCATCTATTCGTTCGTTCGTTCGTTCGCACGTTCGCACAAGATCGCAAGCAATCGTGTCACGTCAGCAAGACGAAGAGGACGGCGAGAGAAGAAGGCGACAGAGAGACAGCTAGAGTTGATACAATGCTACAACAATCGAATGCTGGTCACGTTGTGGTAAAATGGCATGTCCTATCACGCGATGCCATCCGCTCTTTTCGTGGAGGAGACACGGCCATCCGAAATCCGACGACATCATGCATATCCATGTCGTACAGAAGCTGACTTGACTGTCACCAGCTGTCATCACAAGCCAAGCTCGCACTTGCACCGCGAGTGCCACTGCCACTGCCACTTGCGACTCGGAATTGACGCATTCTCGGCGCTCGCTCTTGGGCAAGGTAGATTCAATGGTACCAAGTGGAAGAGATCTTGTGAAGCCAGACGTAAAGCAACTGGGATTCTCCGTCGGCGCCTCAATCAAGCTTTGCACATAACGCAGCGGGGCGACGACGAGTGTGGCTGCATGCGGTCGCGAAGCTTCTCAACGCACACATCACATTACATCAGCTCTTTCCTCGGGTAATGGACGCAGCGTCGCAGAATCTTGGTTGACCAATTTGAAGCATCCTTTGCCGCAAATCGTGAAGACGTACATACATATGTATGTAGGTAGGACGATGAGGCATTTGATCGCGTTTTGCACGGTGTCTGTAATGCAGGTGACGGTAAGAGAACCAATCAAACTGCCGAAAGGGGTGTAGTTATCCTTTCACAACCCCAGCTCTTTGTCCTTATTCCCTGTACGAGACAACATGTACTCGAAATTTTGCCGATATGGTGTGCATACATACAGACCTATGGAGGAAACCTACCTACTACCTAGTACCTAGTACCTACCTTAGGTGCCTCCCCTCCTTCCTACCTACAGTGGGTGAAGTACCTAAGGTACCTATTGTAGTATGGAGTGTAGTATGCACGTAGCACTGTACTCTGTACTCTTGCCGGACAAAGGGTCGCACGTCTGTCGACTCCGGCCTGGCACAAGAAAACTTTGCAACTGAGCTAGCCCCCATTGCAATTTTGCGCCGGCTAATTCGCCGGGTTGCCATCGAGTTTTGCTGTAAGACTTGCGGCACTTCGCGAATGGACACAAGAGTCTGTCGTCCGACATCCAAAGTTCCCGACAGCATCTTTGAACAGTCCGTCGAGACGGTGAGTGGGCTGATTGGAAGATGAGTGGCGGCCGATCGTCACATCATCATCATCCGTCATTGTGATTGCCACTTTCCTCGACCACCATGACAAGAGGCCGTGAAGATGCTTCCGCGTCGTCATTTCTCTCCCTTTTCGCTGCTAGACTGCCAGGCCGCAGTCGGGGTCGGGAGGGGCACAAAGGTCTTTTTGCCGTCAAACCTGCAGTGTCATCATGTCATTATCAATCGCGGCCAATCGAGGCGGGAACCCCCATTGCGCGCCCAGGCATACTCAGACCAGTCGGCTGCTTGTAACTAACGCACCCCGCAATTGAGACTCGCCGATCAAGTGCTGACATCGACGTGCGCTGTCAAGGATGTGTTTTCCTGGTCGTTTGGAAAGATCTTTCCCCACCCGCCCCCTTTCTCTCCAGACGTCCTCATTACCCCGAACTGTGATGTAACATTTGCCAGCTTTCCATCCCGGCTTGGGTGCTGAGGCAAGCCTGCTGTCTCTGCGGCGTTGCCAAGGCATACGAGGAGGGCAACTGAAGCCAGGATAGCAGGAGGTGCTGGTGTCCTGAGAGCGCTATTTGATTTTCCAAGGCGAGGGGCTGCGGCCTAGGCAGCCCTGACGGGCTAGCTTCTTGCGAAACTTTGAACCTAAAGAGGCCGTACAATGGCTACCTTTGGTACTAGGTAGGTACATAGTAGGTAGGTTAACAACGCCTTCGTGCGTTGTACACGTCAACCTGAATAGGGCGTGTGTGGACCCCAATCCGTCCATTTTCCCCCACCATTTTCCCCCACGATGCTGCCACGACACCGGCAGCTGACAAAGGGATTCGGTGATTCGATAGCTAGCTGCGTAATTGATACGCCGCGGAGTTCACGCTGGAAGATTGCATCAACTCCGCATTCTGTGGTCATGAGGGCCGTACGCTACAGGAGCGACTCCAAGTCTTGACATGCAGCGCGCCAAGCCCACAAGCCGCCAAGCCGCCAAGCCGCCAAGAATGAACACCAAGTATGGGCTTCGAGCATTCTTGATCTTGGCGCCACCAGAAACTTTGTGATCAGCCTGGTTGTTTTCGGAGGGTGTTTTTCTGCGAAACCTGAAGCAACGAGGTGCTAGCTAGCACCTGCACTCGAACAAGCCGAGCCAAGGAGTCAGAACGTGAGGAGTTATCTCGGTATCAGCTCAGCTTTTTGTGCGCAGGCTTGCTGTCCACTTCCATCTTCAGCTTGGTTTGGCAGGTGAGGATGGTGTAGCTCTGCATGTACGGCTCCCCCGCAGCAAATGCACAGATGAGGTGCCGATTTCGATTAGGCTCTCGGCGTAAAAGCAGCCAATTTTCTCTTTCTTGGAAGTCTAGCGACCTGCTACGGCGGACGGCTTCAACCACCTGGCAGTTAGTGTGGCGGCTTGTTTCCTCGGATTCACAGCACACATGCTCCCCGCCTGGGTCCAACCAAGAGAGGTTGATGGCGTGATTGGGTGGGCTTCGCTGGAAGCCACGCTGCGCTGGCGACCTTGGCGGTCTCTTGTGTCCCCCTGTCCCTGTCTTTGTGCCTGTCCCTGACAAGCGTCTCAGGCACCTGCTTTGCGGAGTGCATCACTCGATAAGATCTGGAGTTTTGGAAGGCTCGTTGGTTGGCGCTAGCAAAATTCAGACCGTGCACATACAGAGCACAGCCCATGTACACGAAGGCATGGCAGGCACGACTGCCCGCAACTTCCCTCTCCCAGCTTGCAGCTCGAGACGCCTCATGAGTCATGCATGGCCCGCAACCCACGCCCGTAATCGCCTGGGGCTCGTCATCCAGACTCGAGACCTAAGCCTCGCAATCGATGAGCTTTGGCGAGATGAGATTCCTATCTGAATGTCTTGGACGAGATATGCAAAGAGCGAGCACGAAAGCAGTGCTTCTCAGCGTAGGCTACAGGTACCAAGGAATCGATCTAGAAGGATTGCACGTGTGGGTACGTATTTAAGATTCGCTCACCGCACACCGTCGACATCTTTCAAAACCACCGGCGACGACTGTCTACTTTGCAGGCAAAATCAAAGGGTTTTGCGATCAGCTACGAGATGTACACCACTGTACGGAGTACGAGGTGTTGAGAGAGTCCTGGGCCGCTAGGTCGCTGGGTCGCTGGGTTGCTGGGCCGCCCGGCCGGGGCCCTATTTAGGATATCGCCGCGTCATGGGATGCAGGTACGATATTACTGTTCCCAGGTCATAGAGAATGACGCACGTCATGACGCGCTCAAGTCAAAATGGACAGGGAACCTGCACTCTACAGCATGTACCAACTACCCAGTACCTATCTACTAGGTACCAAGTATGTACCTGGTAGGTAGATGTAGGTAGATACCACTCTTGGGTGTTCAAAGCGCTCATTTGCCGCTAACCCCAACCTGTTCCAGACACCTGAGGGAATACCCTCATGGAGCCATCCTCGTCACTTGCGAAAGAGGGGACGCCTGGTGCGTCATCTGGAGGCAGAGGCGGGGATGCAGTAAGTAACCTACGCCCAAGCATTGGCGGGTCACTTCATACTCTCAATCTTATTGTCAGACACCACCAAACGACCAAATCTTCTCTTGGGGCACGCACCCTTGGCTTTTCCCAGGACTTTTTTTTTTTAGCCCTGTGTCCGCCACAAAACGGCTGCCGGGACGCCCCGCCGCTTGTTGTTCCATTTGCGTCCAAGTACGGAGGATAGCATTCGGCCGGAAACATGGTGGTTTGGTGCAGCGAAATAATTCCTTTGATTTACCTCCTATCGTTGAGAGAAGCCGACTGCTGCTCACGTCATGTCTGTTCCGTACGCTCTGAACAGTTGCAAGACCTCGGGCCTGCGGAAAGATGATCGTTGTCCGTGTCCTGCGAGGCAACTTCTGGCGCCAAGGTGCGGCAGAAGGACAACACAAAAGTTTTTCCTGGAACGACGGCAGCAGCGGCTCATGACCGCTTTACCGAGCCTCCCTGTAGTGCGCTCGCCGCTTTCCATGACCCCGCGATTTCGCCTCGGTCTCACGCGCGAGGGGCATGCCATCCATGGTGTCATGGTCGTGGCGGTTGATAAATGGCTGGGTTCGAATCGACTGAGGGGCACCCGGCCTCTGTTCGGGGAATGAGAAATGAAGCGGTGTCAGACATTGGCATCACGGCGAGACTTCTGCCGAGGCAAGAATGGAAATCGCACCACTTGAGTCCCGCCAAGCCTCGACAAGTTCATTGTCTACCGTTTGCTTCGAAGAATATATCAAAGCCGTAGTATCTTGGTGATGACTCCTTCCAGGCATTTGAGCACTCTTGCCACCAAATTTCACTACGACCAGTACCCCAAACTCCGTGTTTGTCTCGTTACGACCATTTGGTGTCGGAGAGCTGTCGGGTTCAGGTGATAATTTCGCTTACCTTTCGGGGTTTTGATCGCAGACGCACAGAAGAAAAAAAGAAGAAAAATGACCCATCTTTGCTGCCTGACGACGCGGAGCCCAGGTTAAAACGATCACATGGCATGGCACGCGTTGGCCAGCTGGCCTAGGCATACTTGTCCTCGACACCTCATCATGACAGAATTCGGAGAAGGGACTGGCTGCGCCATATTCCGCCAGGTTCCATGCATCTTTTTCCGTCTGCAGCCACCCCACCATGCTCGGACGCTGACTTGCTGATCTTCCGTATCCGAAATGCCAAGACAACCAACACAACACACAAACAAACCGATGCGCTTTACTCCACTACTACTACACGAGCCTTTTTCATACGCCATCCCACGTGTATGTAGCCACGCAGTGACGCAGCTACACGTTTTTCTGCATACATATGCAGTGCCATGAAGTCGACGATGAAAGAAACATGCCGCCAACAGCTTACAACGGACAGGGGTCATCCAGAGAAAGATGGGAAAAGTGTTGGCTGTTTGAAAGAATGGGGCGTGAGATGAGAAAAAAAATGACATGCACGTCACGCTCCAGACTTGCACTTGTCGTTCATTTTGTACATGGAGGATGCAGGCTGCAGAGAGCACGACGGCGAGGTCAGCTGCGGCTGGACGGCCTCGTGCAACAGGCAAAACGTTCAGGCCTAGCTCAGTAGCTCGATGCGCTCACGACCCAGCTCATCGCCGCATTGGGGGGGGGAAAGGATAATCTCATGCTCGCTCAGAGCTCAAATGGACACAAGTTGCAAATGATGCCCATCAAGCTGGTTCGGCTAGACGGCCCTTGCCGGGATGTTCAAGGTTCCGCGGACTTACTGGTCGGATTGTCTCATAACCCACGCCTTGAGACATTTCAGGACCAGTCAGGGCCAGTCAGGGCCAGGTGGCATGCTTGCTTACACGAGCAAAGACGGCCGGCTGTCTACTGCGAAGGAGCGGGTGATGTTCCAAGATTGGGACTTGGCGAGATGTGCGGAGGCGTCGATAGGATTCCCTGTCTTTGCGCGCTTTCTTGCCTCGCGTAATCTTACAAGTCACGAGGAAGCTGGCATCCGCGTGTTGGTCGTGTCAGTGTCAGTCGAGGAGCAGCGCCGACGGTCATCCTTGCATCAGTGCAACCACCTCGCGACGGCACACCAAGTCTACCATGTCGGCAGCCTCACCTCAAGTCGGTCATGAGCCTGTCTGTACGGAGGTAACGTTCTCTCCTGGCTGCTCAGCAGCCGACCAACCACGCATTACCTGGCGCCGAGGGTTCGCGACTGTGCGCCGATGATGAGTCTCACCAACCAGCTCGACCACCAACGTTCCAGCCCGTGGGGCATCTGTCGAAGAAGCATCATTGATCTTCTCTCCTCTTGTGTCCACGTAGTCTCGGCGGAGCTCCGGAGGGCACCCATGGCCCTCATCAGCACGGAACTACAGTAGCAGGGCTTACCTGTAGTTGTCGTTGTCGTTTTTGGGGGGGGAGCCGGCCCTCTGATCTCCTGTTCCCAAGACTTTCAGATCGTTTCTAGGCGATGAGGAAAAGAATAGCACAAGTTCGAATATCCTTCTGCGGATTTCACCAAAACTCTCTCCTTGACATTTGAGCATGGGCAATTTTTCTTTTGCATACCATGAAAAGCATACAATACCAAATTTTCCCCTCTTAAAAAAACAAAGATCAAATTCAGAAGTGCATACATGCATACTACACGGTCTCAGGATCCATCAGAACCTGTATCATGCATTCAAGTACTGTGAGTTCGAAACAATCCATACATGCGGGCAAATGCGCGCAGAACCGGACTTCTTCTTGCTCACACCCCCCCCCCCTTTTTTTTTCCTTCATTCTCGACAGAACTGATGGGTCTTTT
>JMQE01001215.1:0-30137 GCA_000731825.1 Hypocrella siamensis
TCCCCCCCCCCCCCCGGGACCGGGGGGTGAACAGGACGCCAGGACAGGGAACGACTCGACGTCGGTGTGGGGGTGAGGGCTCCGTATTCGAGCCTAGGCAGGTAGAAAACCCAGGATGGTAGAGGTCGCCGGAAGGTTGGAAAAAATGTGGGAAAAAATGAGGACCACGATAGTGGGAAGAGCACAGAGGGGAGGTGAAGAAAAAAAAAAACCGGCCAACCACTGAAAAGGGAAAGCAAAGCAAAGCAAAGCAAAGCTAAGCAAAGCAAAGCAAAGCAGAGAGCAAAAAGGCCAGCAGGGGTGGTCAGGCTTCGGAGTATAGACCCCAGCTTACGAGCATAACTCCGGAGTCTGCTTCTTGCCAACTCTTTTCCCTTCCAGTCTTCCCCTGCCCGGCCCCTTGGCTCATCGGCCTTGGCTCCCTGTTTTCCATTTTCACCTTTCGGCGAATTGCGCCTTTGGCCGTGACAAGATGGCACGCCGACTCGTTTCCTGTAGAGGAGTAAAAGGCCAAAAATAAAAAAAGAAATGCGCAAGAACAGGGTGAAATTAAACAAGGTGAATGAGAATAGAAGCCATCACCCGATCGCATGACTCTTGTCCAGACCAGAGACCAGAAACGAGAAACCAGAAACCCCATGCGGCACCATATTTGCCTGCGGAGCCGACGGCGACTATCTTATCTTTGCATGCGTGTCGCAAGCCGCAAGTCGCATGCCGCATGTCATGAAGACGTGTCAAGGTGCGCCCCAACTATAATGGGAATCGCTTGTCTTGTCTAAACCCGCCTGCCCGCCCGCAAAACGTTGGCCTGTTGGCCTGTTGGCTTGTTGGCCTGTTGACCTGTTGACCAGTCGGCATGGGGCTTGCGGGAACTTATAATCAATCAATCAATGCGCGCTAGCTTGATAGCAGATTCTTGCTTGTTGAGTCGGAAAACACATTCGGCAGAAACGGGTGCGGGTGAGCCATGCGTATCGTATCGTATTGATCGTATCGTGCTGAGTGTGCTGTACATGTACATACACAAGGTAGCCATGTAGCGTTTGGTTAGCGCATCGCTGCGCATCGTGTAACATCGCGCAGTTAATGTTATACCACCGTTGACCGCCCGTCCGCCCGTCCGCCCGCCCGCCTGCCTTCCTGCCTGGCCCCAGCCTGCCTCGCGCGACGCAGACAACAGTCAGTCGGCCAGTCAGTCAGTCAGTCAGTCGTCAAGGAGAGGCTGCCATTACTGCAGTCAGATCACCGCCAGACCACCATCAGACCGCCAGGCGTAAGTGACATGGCGCTTGATTTCTCAGTCAGCAATTGGCCATCCCGCATCTTCTGGGCGGCCGGCAAGCGGATCGTCCGCACAAAGGCACTCTGACGCTGGCACTGCACCGAGAGCGAAAAGGCGGACAGTTCATCAGTAATGCCCTGAAAAGGCCCATGAACCCCATGCCCAATGTCTTCTTTGGGCGGGATCGGCAGACAACTCGCTCATGACGATAATCGTGTGCGTAAGCTGCGTCTGACCAGAGCAACTGGCGGGCCTCTCACCCTTGTCTCCGGCTTGCCGACCGACGACTAGTCCTCGGCGCGTGCAGCTCTTTTTTTTTTTTTTTTTTTTTTTCTGGCGGACGAGAAAGACGCTTCCTCTCAACTTCGCCGATTTCGCCCATCAAACCAAGCAGTCCTTGCAAATAGTCCTTGCAAATAGTCCTTGCAAGTAGTCCCTGCCGATGTGTGTGATGCTCTTTCTCTTGCCCGCTCCACCTCCTCCTTCACACCTTGGCATCCATCATGGCCCTGGCAACAACATCAGCAACGACGACGACGACGACAACAAACAACAACAAGAACAAGAACAACCACATTGGCAACATGAGAGAAGAACAACGAGCAGCTCCGTTGCAGACAGCGCAATGGCGACGGCGGCGGGGGACTTTTGCGCAACGCAGCGAAGAATGCAACGCCACCGTTTGGCCAATCAACCAGTACACACACCCAAAACCGACGGACCTGGTGTTGCGTGCGTGGTGGTGCGTAGTGGTGCTCGGTGGGCTGCGTAGGCTGCGTCGACAGAAACTAGCCGCATGAGGATAACCCAGCCCAGCCCAGCCCAGCAGGTATCCTGCGGCTGAGGCATCCATGGGAAACCCCGAGAACTGTTTGAAAGCAATAATGATCATGATGCCTCTCTGCCAACGCTATTACTGTGCAATTCCCGATGGTCGCCAGTCACTTTCCCATATCGCAGTCGCAGTCGCACTACTCGTCGCAGTCGCAATCGTCATCGTCGTAGTCGTCGTCGTAGTCGTCGTCGTCGCAGTCGCAGTCGGCCACCCGGCGCACCAGTTAGTAGCCATCTTTTCCCTCCTTGGAAACCGAGGCAATCTCTGGTCGGATCCGAACCATGGCCTGCCAAGCTGACACGCACACACGCACACACGCACACACGCACACACGCACACACGCACACACGCACAACACGCACACACACACTCATCTTTTCAACGGGATGTCCATCGACGATCGGCGCCCCATCCATCAGTGACACCGCTGCCCAAGCAAGGGAACCCACCGAGCAGCATTTCGCTTTGCTGTGTTCATACGTCCATGCGCAGTATTCAGGGCTGAGCCGGCTGAGCTGGCCATGGTTCCTCGCCAAGAGAGCAAGAGAGCACCAAGCAAATGTTCGCTGCGCCCGGTCTTTGTCAGCATTCCCAGACCATCTTGGCGGTTTCCCCATGACGGCATGCTTCCAATCGCCGTCGGCTGCAGGGAGTCTCTCTGGTCCTCATCGCTGGCGCCGGTCTTCACCTCACAGGACCCTGAGGGATGCCACGCCCCTGTTGGCACCTTGACCTCCTATGGCTGCAATCCCAATTCCACTGCGTATGGGACCACATCGTCCACGGCGGGTCGCCACGATGAGTTTCTGCAACAGTCTGGGCCTGGACCACTTCCTTGGACACTGGGAACCTGACTAGTGGGTAAGCCGTACACCCCTCCCCAGCCCACCTCCCGGGACTGGTCAGTCGGTATCTGCTTGCTCGAGACGGCTGCTTCATCTACAGTAGATGCAGCCAACGCGGGGCCAAGACGAAAATACTCGCGACAGGTCCCAGATGCTGTAGGCCTCATCTTCAACTCGGTCACGAGCCAAGGCTGCAAAGTCTCAAGTACGAAGTTCAAGAATACATGACCAATCAATCGCCTTTGGACCTGCTAGACTTGGGGACGACGCGCAACAGCCGTCCGCCATGTGTGTCGGCATATGTCCAGTCGACCGTCTGTACCGGACGGAATGGCCGCATGTGAGCCAGGCGTACCGCGCGTAGTCAAGAGCTTAGTGCGCCGTGCATTGTCCGGGGCCTGTTGCCTCTACAAGGGTTCCCATCGCGCGAGCTTGACGGCGAGCCAAGTTTCGTTTGGTGGGGAAGGCCGAGGTTCAAGGTCTGAAGAAATTGGCATTTCCGACGTCCTTACCTCCTCAATGCATCTCTCTGGGTGAACTACGGCCTGCCTGCCAGCTCCTTCACTGATGCGTTATGACGAGTGCGGCTGATGACAAAGAAGCCTATCAAGAGCAACCCTTATGACCTGCCAGGACTGGATGGCTTTGAACTAAGCAAGGTTCTTTTTTTTCTTCTGTTTTTCTGTTTTTTTCTTCTGTTTTTTTTTTCAATCGTCTTCACCTTGCGTTCTTGGCGAGCCGCCCATGGCCACCGCTCTTGGATTATTGGCAGATTTTCGTACCACTAAGACCAAGCCTTGAGACCTCTCGGCAAGGCCGTCGAGTTCGTCGGCGTCCCATGCTTGGCGTTCCCGAGGTGAGGTGGACCGATGGCATCAGAAGCCCAGCCGGGCTGAATACCGCTCCGTTCCTCGACAGATGGAAATCCTCAAATGACATTCCGTGTGGAGCGGACGGCCGGGACTCAGAGCAAACTTCGGCCATTTGCCGAGACCGAACCATATGTCTCGTCCGAGCCGAACAACGCTTCGCCACCCAGATGCGGATCTGAGCGGGCCAAGACCTTGCAGATTAGCTTGCGGACCTCGGTCTTGGTTCATTTTTTTTTTTGGTCCTCCAGAAATGTGAAGATGACGGCTGTGCTGTACGATTCGACACATTGATCTGGCTATCCATTCACTCGAATCACAAGTAGACACGAGGGTTTGCTTGAAAGGGGGGGGGGGGGGGTCCATGCATCTCTCTTCCGCGAAACAACCAAAAAAAAAGTGGTTCTCTGATCCAAAGCGAACCAAGATGCTCTTTGTCATTTCCTGGTTTGCTGGTGTCTTTGCAGGCAGTTTTTTTTTGATAAGAATATTCGGCCATGCCCAGGAGGGCCTTAGGCTGGGCGGTATCGAGCGCCTTGCACTTCATCACCTGTCAGAATGCGGATCAGGTAAGGGGTACATCGAAGCTAAGGCTGGCTGGTGCATCCTGAATTGGTTTGAAAGATGTAGCAATGGTAGCAGAATCCGTCATATGATGTGCAAGATCGGAATCTTGATCCCGATTTGCAATCATGACGGAGATGCGTATGCCCGAATATGTGTGTGGGTGTGTGTGTGTGTGTGTGTGCATGAAAAGGTGCAAGGAAGGCTGAGAGATCTAAAGCAATCTGGAGGTGCGATACTCGTCGTGCAAAGTTGTCGTGCTAGGTCTCTGCCGCCCGCCTAATTCTGGGAATAATGCCACCTAAGACGTCATATCATCCCTTCACAATGCGGCGGCTGCGACTTGTTGATGCTACTGCCCGGCCACAAAATCGGCACAGCAATCATCAAATGGCTTGACAGCGTTGCCGCCCAGGCACATTGGCACATTGCGCCACCAGAGATCACCAGAGATCCCCAACGCGAAAGCGGGGTTGGTGACGTGGAACGGCCAGAAGTCAGTCGTCTTCGTCGGTCAAATTCTGGTCAAAGCCACCTGCTCTTTCAAATCGCCGGGAACTATGACAACAGGCGTCTCTGGGAAGATGTCAAACGTCCAATCTGGGCGCAAATCCAAGGCGATTGGCTCGAAAAGATGTGATTGCCATTTTCTGGCTCTTCCTATTAGTTGTCTCCGATGCGCGTCGATGACGACAGTGCCTTGCAACAATCCATATGAGTAATATTCAGGAGATGCATGGAGACTGTCCTCCCGATTGAACCGATTGAACCTTTGTGCCAAGCGCTTTGTCCTGATTTGATGCAATCTGCGCTATTGCGACGGCCTCGGCCGAAAGGTCGTGTGCCTCGCCCAACCCAAGGCCGAAATTCGCACGAGACCAAAGAAAGCAGCTCCGATTATGTATAATGTCGGGTCTTAAGAAGACATCATGGCCCATAATGGGGGCTCGTCGACAAGTTGCAACAGCAGCATGACGTGTGCATAATCCCAAACTCGGTCTGGAGCCGAATTCCAGCTGCCGTTTTCTGCGACACATTTCGGGGCAGTTGCCCCAGGCTGGACACGATAACGGTGATTGCCAAAAGGCGCCGATGTCGTACAGTTTTTCTTCGCGCTGACCAATATGGCAGCAAGTGACCAGCACTGACAATTCTCCATTGTGATACTGAGCCCGATATCCTCGAAAAGATAAAGTTAATCGCCTTCGTCTATAGCCACCATCAACATCCGCATGAAGGTGCGTGTTTCCTCCGAATCCCTTGTCCGCAGCACGGCGACAGCGCATCCATGGATCTTCGACAAGGCCGTTCCTGCTCGGTACTTGGACCGTTTCAATTTTATTTTGATGGTTCCGATTGCGCCGAGTGATAGACTTGCACGTGAAACGCGGGTGCAATCGCTACCAAGTTTACCCAAGGAACACCCTACTTGATCAAGGCAATTAGAGCGTCAGCCTCCATCTGTCGTTGGTCAATGTTACATGCATATACAAACAAGAGCAAGTGATCTTCCAACGTCTCGTGCGCAAGGTGTCCGGCAAGCCTCTAGCAATGACTGGCTTCTTGAAACACAACTGGCCGAGTAAGGTTGCATGTGTGTGTGTGTTGTGTGCGTTTGCGCTGTGTGGCAGGCAATGACGTAATCAACAGGCAGGCGACTGCCAATGCTATCATCACAACAGTCAGGTCAAAAGCGAGAGGCGGCCAGAGAGGACAATTCAGACTTTGAGATTGACGGCCCAGCTTTGCATTGCGTCAAAAAAAAAACTTTTGCATTACTGGTTTATCGATGCTAGGCACTGCTGATTGAGGCAGGCACAGTCGAGCGCAAGCCAGCGATCCCGAAGCCAGCCGGCACATTTTGCCGAACAGGCAGGGCAGGAGCGCTCACTGCCGATCATGACGATCAAGGAAGGAAGTCGGCGTTCTCCTGAAAGCTGCAATGCTCACCTACCATCATCCCCCGGATTTGACTTCTCCAGATATAACTGCCCTTTGCCAAATCTCGTCATCTGACCAACCCCAGATCCACCAAGCAAAAGGGGGGGATGGGGGGATTGAGAGTCGAGGATGGTATCGCCGCTGCTGCCCATCAATGCGCTTGGTCGAGACGTGTGCGGGAGGCCTCTTCTATTTATGTGTCTATATTTCCTCGACTTATAGACTTGCGCTGCGCAGGTTAGGTATGAGCGATGCGTCGCAAGCTGCAAGCGTACGCATTTGCTGCTCGAGCGAAAAGCACAAAGCACAGTCATGGCAGTCTCGGCCCCGACCGCCGACCGGTCTCGATGATCACGCGGCTAGCACTCGACGGTGCATTGGTGGTATATCAGACTCCCCCCAACCCCCCAGGTATACGAAGCAAGCCTGGAAACCTGAGCTCTTGACTGAAGATTGCCAGCCGTCCTTGCCAAGTGCGCATGGTCCAGCTCCCGCTGGCAGGTTTCATTGCAGTTGATGGAAATGAGGGGCAAGTGAAAATGGCATCTCATGACCATTTCTCAGGAGTCAGGACCAAGAGCCAGAAGAGCCCATTCTCCATGTCGAGCTGAGTGTGGAGCAATAAGGGGTTTCTGTTCAATTGATTGAGGATTTGTCCTCGTGAGTCGGTCACGAGCGACGGTTCTACAGGTAAGATTACAGCTTGATGGACTTTGATGTCATTTCTCTTTGGTTTTCCTTGTTTTTAGGCATTGAAAAAGTCGATTGATGTTGACGAATATATTCATTCTCGAATATAGGCAAAGAAAATCCGAAAAAGACGTCAATTCGTCCCATTCAGTTGATAGGTGAAACGAAAAATACATCCACTGGTCTATTCATGGAAGAAAAAAATTGCAGACAAAAGGCAAAACCTGGGGAAGAGACCCTGGAGAAGCGTCGGGCGATTGCTTGGCGCAGCCAAAAATAAAAACATGATTGTTTGGGACGGTCGCACAAGAAGCTTGTTTCCCCCTCATCTTCCTGGTTCAGCAAGAGGTCAGGACACTGATTGTACCTACCAACCTGGGTAGGCATTGCGTTTATTGGTACATGGCAATATGTAAGTTGGTTGCCCTACAACATGCACTACCACACGAGCATCAGCAGCGTAACAACACGCCCCTGCTTTCCGGCCTTGGAGAACCCGCATATCCAGTTCTCGATTGTTCATGGGCTTCCCCCCGCCGCTCACCCTGGTTGAGAAGGGGGAAGGGGGAGAAAGGGTCCCGCCCCAAGCCCCGAGTCCCAGCCGCCACCGCAAACAATCTCTCTCGAAATACGGTGTCGGGCCGAGCGAAGACGGCGAGAACAAGACAAAGGAAGCCAAGTCGGGGAGTCCCGAAGCGCGCCACGGCCGAGCTAAACAATGGACAAAATTGCCCAGCGAGCGTGGCTTGTCCCCTCCCCCCGTACGCACCCTATGTAGGTAGGTATGTACCTACCTAACCTAGTAGTGGGCAGTAGATACCTACCCGGGTAGGCAGGCAGGTAGGTCGGTGATGATACCCTAGGCGCTTCCCATCTTGCGGTGACGAACTACGCAGGCCGCGCGCTTCTCGCCACCCTCCCCCCCCCCTCCCGCGGGATGTCCGTTTCGGCCAGAAATGCACGCCTCGTACGTACGGCGCGCTCCGTCCGTACGGTCGTAGCAACTCATGTGCTGCCACATGGCACATGGCTGCTGCGAGAAAGTGCAAAGATAAGAGCTTGATTGAAACCGTGCCACCAATCGCTCCTTTTCGCGAAGCAAGCGACCGCCACCCCCTCCATCCTGACCATGTACCTTTCTTCTTCTTCTTCCTTCTCTTGTGGCGGCGTCGATTTATGCTTATTCTTGTCCCGTCACCCTGCGCCGCCAATTATCTTCGTGATCCGCCGGCGTGCATGCATGCTCACCGCATCCTTTGTGTCACGTCACAGTCCTTTCTTTTTCCCTTTTTTCCTTTTTCCTTTTTCCTTTTTTTCCACAGACAGACGAGAGAAGAAAAATTCAGGAGCTCCTGTCGTATTGATCAACTGTTTTCTTTCTCCACGTGTCATAGAAAAAATTAAGTAAAGCAACAAAAAAATCACACCACTCAACATACGACATCTTTTTCCTTATTTTCTTTTCCTTGCATTCCCCCCCAATTCATTGCCGCTCTTTGTCCGTTTGTCCGCAAAGCAACATCTGGATTCTAGAAAAGCAGACGAGCACGCGCGCGGGGCGGAGGTTCGTCCCACGGCTTTTCGGGCCAGCCTATCCCCGGACTCGAGGGGCATGTCTGGAAACATTGTTGAACCGAACGCGGGTCCTATCGTGTGACTTCAATGTCATCCTTCCTCCAAAGCCTTGGGAGCCATTGGCGGATTCTTTGTCCACGCGCGAGAATGCATGCATGGCTCTTGCGTGATGGTGTGACAACGCCTGCCACTGGAAAAAAAGAAAGAGGAAGATTTTTTTTTACCACTACGAACAAAGTCCTGCCGCTGCACAAATGACTTGTTTTTGACGCTTGGAAGTCCATGAAACCTTTTCGTCAAGAAAGAGCAAGACGTGGAAATGAACAGAAAGGTGATTCAATACACAGAGATGCGTGTTTGCCCTCTGTCCGTGTCTCCTATTTGCAAATAAAGTACGTTGCTTTTCTTTCGCCAGAAAAGTACATGGGAAATTAAGGATAAAGAAAAGACATGCCCAACTTGAGTGTTGAATAGAAGAAAAAAAAAGTTTTTACGTGAGCCCCATCCCCATCCAACTCAATCTCTCATACGTGGCATGCACTAGCCTTCTGAATTCACTTCGACTTTGGCAATGGTACCCATGCCTCCGGCCCAAATCGTCTGCAGCTCCGTCGCCTCCGCCACCGCGTCACTCGTCTCGTTCGCATCGACGCTGTACTCGTTTCGCTGCCAGATCTGCAAGGTGGATCGCGGAACGGACGAGTGCTGCGATGCCCAGGCAAAGTTGTCGGTGCTGTCCGACGAGCCCTGCTTGTCGCGCTTCTTGCCACTGCCGGCTTTCTGGTGGGTTCTTATGTCGTTCATGTCGTCCATGTCGCCGTCGTCGTCCATGTCGCCGTCGTCGTCCGTGGCGCCGCCGCCGCCGCCGCTGTTGGAGTTTTCTGCGCGGACGAGACGCTTCCTTGACCTGAAGATGCTGCCGAGGGCAGTGAAAGCGCCCAGGCTGGAAATCTTGCGCGGCAGAGCGTAGCAGTGCGGGACGTTGGTCACAATGATGGCCGTGCTGGCTTCTCGCACGTACCAGTATATCCAGAGGATGCTCTCTGGGTGTGCGAAGCAGTAGTACCGATTGAGCACTGAAGCGAGAATCTGGGCGATTGTTTAGCATCACTACATTGGTGTGTGTGGTGTTGGGCATGGAGGTGACTCACCACAAAGATGCCGAGGCTGAAGATGCCGCAGATGATGAACTTTCTGTCATGGAATTGACCATGTTAGTGTCTACTCATTCCTTGTCTCCTTGTCTCCTTGTTCTCTTTTTGTGTGTGTGTGTGTGTGTGTTTGCTTCGCCGTTTCTTGACATCAAGGTACAGATGCGGACGTTTGGACGTACTGCTTCCACGGCAGCTGCGACTGAAGCAACATCGGTATCGGCACCGCCAGAATCAACAGATCAGATGTGATGTTAAAGGCAAAAGACATCATCAGATGCTTCTGAGACGTTGTGCAGCCCGCTGTGAGCCCGTTGCCGTATCAGCCACATGTTCCTCTTGACGCGGCGGAAGCGGGAGAGAGAGAGAGGTTTGCACTAGTCTTGTAACCTACGTGAATTGCCTGTGAATACTCGGAAATAGTCCTGGAATGGACGACACCAAACGCCAAAAAAGAAGATCTCCGTAATGGTCCATCCCCCAATCACATAGCCAAGTAGACACTTGACAACGAGTTGGCGATGTCTCAGGCCAGATCTGCGAGACGCGGCGGAGCATGCTCTCAGCATGGAACTTCGTTATGCGGATCTGGATTCTCTTCGTCCTCCTCTTTTTCCCTCAGTCGGAATCGTTGGGTGGGCAGACTCACGTAAGTTTCATGAAGAGTAAGCACATGCACACCTTGCACAGCATCTGCAGCACCACCATCGACTCTTCAATGGTAAATGTGATTATGCTTCCGTAGACGCGATCGTCAATCTCGTCAAGCGCCATACCTTCGGTTCCCGACGGCGGCAAGATGTTGGTTCGGGGATGCTTCCCTTGGATGTTGACCCATACTATTACGTTGGTGTAGAAGGACTGGCAAGCAATCGTTTGGTCGCGAAAATGACCGCCCAGAGTCAGCGCCGCGGCCTCGTGTTGACGGTACAGTTCAGATGGCAGAAAAGGATACAAGACCGGATGGGAGCTGTCTGGTTAAGGGACTGACACACATGCATTGTTGAATTGATGCAAGCGATGGGTTTCTCTTACAAATGCCAAAATCATCACGTAGTCTTCAAGAGCAAAGTTTTGCACTCCACCCAGCCGGATTGCACGAGACGCGCTGCATCTTGATCAGTACTGGATTATTTAGGGAGAAAAGAATGACATGAGGAAAAAAAAATTCCACATCACCGTGGGTCTGGCGGAATTGGAAGATGATGGACGCAAGGACCTACAATCGACAGAGCGTAAAAAGGACGGCAAAGCCATACCATGTCCACGACTCGACTGAGCGCGAATCGTCCTCCATAATGAAGCCGAATGGTGTAGTCGCGTGCGTCTAGGTAGAATACCACGGTCGGAATGACATTTCCGCAATATCTGTCGGTCAGGCTGCGCTGAGCGATTGGCGTCCAGAGAAGAGTCAAAGGTTTCACTGGCTGGCGTAAGACTCGCGCCTGGCACAGGATTGCCGCTGCTCATATGCCACAAGAGCGGCTAGCTGATGAGATCTTTGCGTGCTGGACACAGGGGAAAATTTTTTTTGGAAATTCATGTCGGTGCGTGATACTATGCGATGTTGTGTCTGCTTTACCGCGCGTTGGCTTGATTTCGGGGCATCATTTCCGCGAAAGGCTGCATGGCGCAGCCAGGTTGCTGGGAGTGTGATGACCAGCACACCAGCACACCATCGCCCCGGGATCGTCTTGTTTTCTCTTCCAATAGACCGGACCAACAATTCGCTCGTGGCATCAGCCCAGCCCCCCTGCCGCCTCTGAAAAAAAAAAAATGTGTGTATCTGCGTCTCCCTTACCATTCTGGTTCGTTCGCTTCTGTTGGGCTCGTTTCGTTGTCACACGGCACTGGGTGGGTTGCACCGGAGCCCGGAATCGAGTACGTCGCATCCTCGAAAATAATCATCCATTTTCGCACTCCGCTGTCAGCATGCATGGACAGGTTCTTGCATATTTTCTTGGCGCCCCCTGTTTAAATCATTAAGGTTGATCATCCACCGCTCTCGAGCATGCCTTGGTCGTGGTTGGTCGAGGAAGGCTAAATATTCAATTCTCAGCCTCAGTTCTGTCAGCATGATACCTCCCAAGACATACCCCAGTGCGGTTGTTTGTTCGTTTCGGATACAAAGACATCGCCGGCTGCGTGCGCTCGATGGCGTAAGAGGGCAAGCAGGTCTTCAGCCTGCGAGCCCATGCTGTGTTCAATTTCCCGGACACCTACAGTGGTGTCCTTACCCAGGTCATTGACCTTGGGTTACTCGGCGAGAAGGCACGCTTCAGAGACCTGACATCACACCAGAGCGACGTCTGGGGTTGCGACGGGCATGCAGACACGATGTGATTGGTCAAAAAGACGTCTCGTAAGATGGGCTGACCCATGATTGATGACTCCTTATCAGCGATGCCATGACCACTCAAAAACAGCATTCCACGTAAGCCATTTCTTGTGACCATCTTCAAGGCCAAACGGTTGGCTTGTCTCGAACACCCATGCCAGCCACCGGGGCTGGGGGCTGAAAATGGCTGAAAGCTCAGGTTTCACAGAAGGGAGCCTGCTGCTTGTAACGATGGATATTGGCAGAACAAGAACATCCAATCTCGGCAACTTTCGGGCAGTTTCGGCGAGCCCTAGCTTTTCAAGTGTAGCACGCAAGCTCACAGAGGAATGTCCCGATAGAAGGTTCCACTGTGTGTGACTTCGTGGTCAGATCGTCTCAAGACCCCGACCAATGGCGATGTCAGTGAGAAACACCCTCACTCGACGTGAAGCCTCGCCTGTGTTTTCTCATTAGGCAGCCAGCCCAATCCATCGTATCTCGTCTTCTGCCGAATGCTTTCGACGAGCCACGAAGCGGTGCGTTTGTGTGCACATGAGAGGATTGGCACGACCACGAGGTGCCATCACTGCGTGAAGGGTTCAACATTTTGAATGAAGTTGATGAGTTGGCCCGACATGGTGGCTTGCAGCTGACGTCGCGCTTCTCCTTGGTAAAGGTATCATCGGCCGCATGAAACCTGAGCCGACAGGAAATGTCGCGTGGCGTCCACAGCCTGCTTGAGCAATGGTCTGCGCTACCATGCACGAATCGACGAGCGAAAAAGTCCGAATTCGATGACCGCGATCTGTGCCGAAGCCTCAAATGGCGGTCTCTTTGGCCAGCCAATAGGTCCATGATGGATGGATGCGCGAAGCGTGCTCTCTGCCCGCCCTTGTGCCGACCAAATCGGCCTCCCTTGGTGGAGATCTGGCGGGCGCCACGAGACAAGAATGACGACGAAAGCCCACAAACAGTATCATCCCCGCATTGACGCATCGAACGGGAGGCTGGCGCGCGGGGTCGAGATACATGGCCAGTGCACACCTGAAGTCACCCAAGCCCATACACTCCGCCACCAACAACCTTTGGTGACGCCGTCTTGCCTGCGATGCCGGGACGGGCCGCGTGCCAATCGCAGCCATGGCGGCCGCGGCGGGGTATGAGGGCATGTATGACTCGGGCTTGTGTATCAAGTTCCCAGTCCAAGGTGCGTCCGAGGTGCTTTTGGGCTGGCACCCAGACCAGTCCAGTCTTGTTGGCAAATTGTAGTCTTGTTGGGGGCCTCTGGGCGATAAGCACGTCAGGCAAGGATGGCGGCACAAATGCAGCGTTGGCGTTGCATGCACACCACGAGCGTCAATTGCGCGGGCGATTGAGGGATTTCGGGGATGCGGCGAAGCTCGACTTGCAACCACGTCAATGTCGGCGGCCGTCGTCGTTTGATATTGCATCTCGTTTTGCAGACCTTTTCTTGTTCGGTCCTCAAAAGGCGCTTTCGTTGTTCGTCAGAGGAAGGCAGTCCAGGTGCCAACGTGCGTGCTTGCAGCGTCGCTCCTTCCCTTTATCTCTTGGACCAAAACGTGCATGTGGGATCCGTCCAGTCAAGTGGCAAGACACTACGCAAGAGGCCCATCCTGGCTTTTGAGTCTTAAATCCGCGACATCGCCTCCGGCCTGTCTGTCTGTCAATCACTGACTGGGTCGTCGTCGGAAAATCCTTTTCGTCATGTCGTCTTCTTCGTTGTCGTCTTTGCGGCCATTCTCGGCTCCATCTGTTGAACACGACGCAGAGAAGACGGCCGTCACACATTCAAACTTTGGCAAGGACCTGGGCGATTCCCCGAAGCACGAATTCGCCGACCATGGTGACGATAAGATTGACACGATCCGGCAGCGCAACGCTGTCCTCCGATTCCTCGTCAACGCAGAGAGTCGAATAAGCAAAATCACCAGGTTTGAAGCCGCGGGCATCGAGAGAGTCCCTGAAGACGAGCGCAGACCACCCCAGAGACTCAACGTACGTATGCCAATGGACTCGTCACATTGACATCGGGAGCATTGACGTGGGCTGTCTTGCAGATGGTGTTTCTTTGGTTCTCCATGATGCTGAATCCAGTCACGGTGGAAATCGGCACTATTGGCCCAATACTCGGCCTTTCTGTGAACATGTCGATATTGCTCACCATCTTGGGGACGCTGGCGGGCTCAGCTGTACCGGCGTTCACCGCTGGTCTATCGCCCATGACGGGGTTGCGTCAAGTAGCCGTTGCCAGATATTCACTAGGACTCTGGGGCTCGAAACTTGCTGCCATGCTCAACATCGTGACCAATATCGGCTATGCGACCATCGCTGCCATTCTGGGCGGACAACTCATTCGTTCCGTTTCCGGGGGTGATGTGGCTCTGGTCGTCGGAATCATCATCACAGTCGTGATTGCTTTCGTGGTGTCATTCTTCGGCTATGGTATCATTCATCACTTTGAACGGTACGCGTGGATATTTGCTTTGGTTCTCATCAGCGTCTTGTACGGACAGTCAGCCAAGTATTACTCACCAACGCCTGGCATTGGCCCCTTGAGCGGCCTTGACTCAACCGGTGTATGCCTGACCTACTTTGCCATCATGTTTGGGGTGCTGGCAGCCTGGTCTCCCGTGGCTGGAGATTACTATGTGCACTATCCGGTGAAAAGCAGCAAGTGGCTAGTGTTTGCGTTGACATATGTCGGGATGATCTTGCCGTCGATTTTCGCAGGCATCTTGGGGAACTTGCTCGGAGGCATCATCCTCACGGACGAGCGGCTATCCAATATCCACGCCCGCGATGGCGCCGGCGGCCTCATGCTTGCGCTCATGTCCCCACCAGACAGCTGGGCCAAATTCGCGGGCGTCCTGTTTACCTTGTCGTTTGGTGAGTGACGCCGCACAGCTACTGGACCGAGTCTGCATTAACATGGCAGTTTGTGTGACAGTCGGCCAAACCGTTGCAAACATCTACTCGAGCGCACTCTGCATGCAGCTTCTTGGCAAACACTTTGCAGCCGTGCCTCGCTTCTTCTGGTGCACAATCTTTAGTTTGGCCACTTTTGCGCTTGCTTATGGCGGCCGCAACGTGCTGGAAGACATAATCAACAATCTTCTTTCCATCCTTGGTTACTGGACACTGGCATTTGGTGTCATCCTGTTCATTGAGCACTTCTACTTTCGCCCCAGGATCGGCGGCTACGACTTGACGGCGTGGCAAGATGCAAAAAGGCTACCGCTGGGGTGGGCAGGTACCGGATCGCTGTTGATCGGCATCGGGTTTTCGTTTCTCGGCATGTGCCAGACATGGGTGCGTACTGAGAAAAAAAAAATCCATGGTCCGAGCCTGATGCTTGTCGACACGAAAAGTTGAAGCGATGCTGACGGTCTGGATCCCGTGTTGGCAGTACATCGGGCCTATTGCCAAGAAAATCGGTCGATACGGAGGAGACATTGGCGATGAGCTGACAGTGATTTCAGTCCTGGTTGCGTATCCCACTCTGAGAAGCATCGAACTGAGATACGCGGGAAGATGAAAAGCCACGGGGCGGGGCCACGACAGGCATCAAGCTCACCATGGCGGCCTGATGGTGCGCTTGAATCCGGTGATATGCCCTCTCACCTCAGCTCACAGGTGTTACCTGGACGGGTTGACGGGCACGCCGCCGACGGCAGCAGGGGATTGGCTTGGCAGGTTTGCTTGGCAGGGCGAGGAGGAGGAGGAGGAGGAGGAGGAAGAGGAAGCGCTGGGAGTTGCCACCTAGGCGGAACCGCGATGGGACCCCGGGCCCGGGCGGTGTGCGAGGGTGTGTGCTGCAGCGATGGAAATGCCAGATTCCCAGCTGTCATGGCGGAGCATCGGCAACAAGCTTGGTGGCCCGCTACTGCTCTCGTCGCCAGTCCCGGTATAGTGGGCGTGGCCCAGACTTGGCGGATGCTACCGCGGTATCTTGAACTTTTTCATTGATGTTTATAGACAGAGTCTCGGACTGGACGAAGGGAGGGGGAGTGGGGGGGAGTGCCCATAGCAGATGGCTATATGTTGGCTTTTATTGATGATTTGCTTGCTACTGTACGTCTGACTCACACTTGACCGAACGGATATTCCCATGGGAGCAAAACGAATCGTGTTTGTCGATCACATGCTTTGTCGGTTTTCATTCTAGCCTCACGCCGTTGCAACCAACAGCGGACACGAGCCCCATCGCCAGGATAGGGATGATCCATCTATCAAGATGTCAAGCGGGGACGGGGATGTTCGGTATGCCCAAAATGTACAAGAAGATGCACATCGGGGAAATGATGAGACCAGTCGCCTTTCCGCGCGAGTAACGAGAATCTCCTCATTCCGCGCTAGAAGGACGTTTTCCGCGCTCTCTAGCATTCAGCTGTACGCAGGGGATGGATGAGTGAGAGTAAGTGGACACGGACTGGGCGGCCCTTGACGGGTTTAGAAGACACACGATGTTGGGCATTCGGCAGAGTAGGTAGCCATGTTCAATAGCCGAAAGACCCGAGCAGGGCTATTGTTGGTTCTTTGACTACTACTATTGTGTTTATTCATCCGTCCTCTTTGAAACTGGAACCAGGGGGGGAGGGTGTGAGATGATCAGAGTTGGGGCCACAAGTAGGTGCGCACTGCTTCGTGGGATCGGTTGCTACACGGCCGGCATGGTCTTTTTTTTTTTTAATTTTGGTTTTTTCTTTCTTCTCTGGGTTTGGTTTAAGCTTGCATGCGACGCGCGTGGTGATGCATGGGATGCGGTCGGTCGGTTGGGACAGGGCGGACGAGGGTGCGATTCTAGAACAGGCCAGGGTAAGGTTCTATACATGCCATCAATCCATCCATGGCTGGGGGAACATACACATTAGCAGCTGCTGAGCAACTTGGCAGGGCAATTGCCGCCATGAAACCCACCAACTGGGAACTTTGGGGTCAGAAGCCAACGGCCAAACAGGCAAAAGCCGAAGAAAAGAAAAAAAAAAGGGCGTTGGAGGGGTCTTTTTTCTTTTTCCTTTTTTTTTCCCTCCCTTCCTTGGAAAAGTCTCTCCATGTCACGTTTCCTTCTCGGGCGGCGGCGGCGGCGGCAGCGCCCACCTCCTTCCTCCACCTTTGTCTCTTTTTTTTTCCATCCAATCCACCATGGCCTCGCTGCAAGCCTTCCACGGCACCGTTGTCCACTCCACCAGCCCGTCGGACCTGGCCATTCTCCAGGACGCCCTCGTCGTCGTTGACGGGACAGGACGAATCACGGCCCTCGAGGCCAATGTGGCCAGAGACCAGATCGCCTCCAGACTGGCCTATCTGTCGTCGTCGTCGTCGTCGTCATGTCCCGTCACAACCCTGTCGCACGGCCAGCTGCTGATGCCGGGCTTCGTAGACACGCACCATCATGCACCGCAGTGGCTTCATCGCGGACAGGGCCAGGGGCTGCACATACTCGAGTGGCTGGACCAGGTGGCCTTTCGCCACGAGGCTCGCTTCGAGGACGACGCGCACGCCCGCCACGTCTACGCCGACGTGGTGGCCGGCACGCTGCGGCAGGGCATCACGACGGCCAGCTACTACGGCTCCAAGCACGGGTCAGCCACCAAGATCCTGGCTGACACCTGTCTGGCCCAGGGCCAGCGAGCCCTCGTGGGCAAGTGCAACATGTCGCGCAACGCGCCCGACTCGTACCGTGACCAGGACGACGACGAGTCGCTGGCCGTCACGCGAGACGTCGTCGCCCACATCAGGCGCCTTGATCCCACGGGCAGCCTGGTGCGTCCGGTCCTGACGCCGCGCTTCGCCATCTGCTGCGGGCCGAGACTGCTCTCGGGGCTGGGCGACATGGCGGCCGCGTCCGAGGCAGAAGCAAGAGAAGCAAAAGAAGATTCAAAAGGGGACGACGGCGGGTACCCGGCTCTGCCCATCCAGACGCACTTCAACGAGTCGGAGCAGGAGCGCGACGCCACCCTGGCGCTGTTTCCCGAATTCGCCAACGAGGCCGACCTGTACCGTCACTTTGGCCTGCTCACGCCCCGGACCATCCTGGCCCACTGCACCGTCATGACCGAGGCCGACACGGCCGCCCTGGCCGAGCTGCGGTGCGGCGTCGCCCACTGCCCGACCGCCAACATGACGGTCGGCGGCGGCTTCATGGCCGCCCCCGTCAAGCACTTTCTCCGTCGCGGCATCAAGGTCGGCCTCGGCACCGACTCGGGCGGCGGCTACTCGTCCTCGATGCTCGACGCTATGCGCCATAGCCTCGTCGCCTCCTTTGCCAGGGATTACCTCGACTCTTCCACCACCACCACCTCTTCCTCTGACTCTGACTCCTCCTCTGACTCCTCGGCCGCCCTCTCCCTTGACCACGTCTTCCACATGGCCACCCTCGGCGGCGCCCAGGTCGTCGGTTTCGCCGACCAAGTCGGCACCTTGGTCCCAGGCAAGCAGTTTGACGCCCTGCTCGTCGACCTGACCCCTGCCAGGGGCGGCATCAACGCCCCCCTCGAGCATGACGATTCCTCCCGCACCGTCCTCGAGAAGTTTGTCATGACGGGCGACGACAGGAACATTGCCGCCGTCTATGTGAGAGGCGTCAAGGTCCATGGTGCAACTTCTCTTCCCGTGTCTGTCTGAAGCCTCGTAACCTCCCTTTCTTGCCCACTGTCTTTTTTCTTCTTTCTGCTCCCGACCAGTATATATTACTACCCCTTTGGCCTGCCGCCTGTGTCGTGTAAACATGTGACGTTGACGAGAATGCAAAATCGGTGTAGATCAGGTACTACCTTCTCTGCTCTATTCGTGTATGAACCTCTTTTGTCTTGGATATACTTGTTTGATATAAACAGCAGGATGAAAATGCATGAAAAAAAGAATAGTTGTCCTGAACTCTACTCCAAACCGAGTCCCCTTTCCCCCTAAAGCGCCATGGGACCGTTGTTGTCTGTTCCTCTCTTTCTTTTCCCAAAAAGAAGAGAGGAAGAGAACAAGTCATGCATCATGTGTCTTCGTAAACCAAAAAAGAAAGAAAGAACTCTAGGTTAGTCGTGACGATTGTTCATCACTCTTCATCGAGACCATATTCGGCATCCATGTCCCCGTCGTCGTCGTCGTCGTATTCTTCGCCAAATTCTTCCCCGTTATCGTCGACGTCGTCCTGCTCCTCCTCCTGCGCATCGCCGTCATCGCCCGCCTCGCTCTCTGCCGGCTCGTCGTGGTCGTCGGCGCCGAGCGTGCTCCCCGCCACGCTCGTCTTGCGGCTCGTGGCCGCTGAGCCCAGCCCGCCCGCGTTGGGAGCGTCAAAGATGCTCCGGATGGCATCGTAGTTGATACGCTTCGACCACGCCCTGTCCTTGGCCACGTTGATGGCCGCCTCGGCGGCCGAGCTGGCAGGGCTCGTTTGCCCTTCGCCCATGCGCGCGCGCTTCTTGCGACGCCGCGTCTGCTTGGGCCGGTCCGCCTCGACCTTTTTCCGAAACACCTTTTCCTGGTGCTGCCGGAGCCAGTCCTTGTTTTGGTTCACCCAGATGAGTTCCTTAATGCGGGATTCGTCGGGCGAAAGGAGGCAGTTTGCCACCTCGGGGTCGTCGGCGAACTCGTCCTCGGCAATGTCGGCCGCCATGGACACGGCCTTGCCCGGACGCTGCTGGAGGGCCCAGTTAGAGTGGATGCGCGCCCGGTGCTCGGCGTTGGAGTAGGCCAGGGCATGCTCGTAGGTGAGGGGGTCGTTGAAGATTTCTTCGATCTGGCCCTCGAGCTCGTTCTCGTCCTCTTCCCACTCTTGGTCGATGGGGAGCTGGGGACGCTTGGATGCGCGCTGCTTCCCCTTCTTGCCGGATGACGGCGGCGGCGGCGGCGGCGGCGGCGTCTGCTCGCCCTGCTGCTGCTCGAATTCTTCTTCTTCTTCAAGGGCGTCACCAAACTCATCCGCGAGGGTTTCTAGCTCATGGTCGTCTTGGTCGCTCCTGCTCGGCTCGATGGATGGCATGGTTGACGCTATCTGCGACGGTAACGGAGGGACGATGAAACCATCGGCATCGCGACGGAACTGAATAGCCGGGGCGTCGGATAAATCGGCACCGCCATCTGTCGTACCTTGCTGCTGACGCGGCTCAGAAGCAGCAGCGGCGGCGGCGGCGTCATTGACCTCTCCCCCCGCATCTGTTGCCGTGATTGCGGCACTTCGTTTCCTCTTCCGTGACCTCTCTTCGGCTTGTTTTCTGTATTCCTCCGAGTTGCGATAAAACGATGGCGGGTCGTGCGAGCTTTCCAGAAAGTCCTGCTTGAGGAAATCTTCGACCGACATTTGGCTGGACTCGGTGATATTGAACTCCTGAAGTCGGTTCTGAATCGTATGGTTGGTGACCTTGACAATGTAGACCACCTCACGAACTGTCCGGCGGAAATTATGCATCCGTGCAGCCATGAGGAGGCAGGCACCGCAGATGCCAGACGGACGACGGCCCATGACCATCCAGTCTCTGCTCATTCGCTTGACCAGTCTGACGGCGTCCTCAGCCACCCTAGCCGTCTCCTGGCGAAACTCCATCTTAGTGGCAAACCGCCAGATCAGATCCTCGGGGTAGACGGGGATCAGCCCATCGTTGCCGAGGGGAACAAGCTCGTTGAGCTTCTTGAAGATGCGTCCCAGCTTGAAGACGTTGAGCTGAACCAAGTCAGCCAGATCAATCAGCATCACCTTGCACGGTGGCTCTGCCCGACAGGCGGCGTAGAGACAGACGGCAGCGACGCTGGAGAGCGTCCTTCCCTGAACGAAATTGGCCCCAGAGGCGAGCTTGAAGACCTGCGTGCCTGCCGTGACGAGGCTGTCGCTGACGTTGAGCTGCTGGGCGTAACCCTGGATCAGGCCGCGAGCCTCCCTGATGCTCTTCTCGCGATCCTCGCTTCCGCCGACTCGCCTGAAGGCTGGTCCCATGCTGCGGACGCCAGCCTGGTCCGCGGCGATGAAGGAACCCTGGACCATGGCCGCGCCCGACGAGGTCTCACCGAACTGGACTTCAGCAACGATGTTACTGTCATCGGCGACACGACCACAGGTCTGACAGGTGCCGTCGACGACGTCTGGTTTCGGGCAAGCCTTGTTTGGACATTGTTGGCGGGCAGGGACCGCGACAGAGGCATTGCGGTTGGCCGAAGACGAGGCGGACTGTGATGAGGCTGTGTTCTGGGATTGGCGACGCTCTTGACGCTCTCTCATGGCCCGGACCGCATTTGGGCGAGCGAATCGGGACTTGGAAGATCCCGCGGCAGCAGCGTTGGCCTTTCTATTGGGGTTGAGCAATGAAGACATGATGACGTCTGTGTAAGTGTGTGTTCGACATCGGCTGCGTCTTTACAAGTTTCGACAAAAAGTATCCTCCGCCCCCCTTTCTTTAAAAAGAAAAGAAAAAAAAACAGTGAAAAATGAGGGATATTATGACTGGCGACCGAGAGCCTAGAGACCCCAGCGGCGTGAATGAAGTCGTAAGACGACTGAGAGCATTTGGGTGAAAAGCACCGAAAGTCTCATGAGATGAGCAAAGGCTCGACGATGAACCAATGTGATGCCGATTGGAGTCGATGCGCAATGTCCGGGGGGCTCTGTCTGGGGAAATCTGCAGCAAAAGATGTGTGGAGGAAGAACAGGGACCTGTGGTGTTACGCAGGCAAGAGTAGTCGAGTGGGGAAACGCGTAGGGAGGAGACTAAGCAGGATTTGATTGTGCGCGTGTTCGAGTCGGCAGATGGGCACCAGACCCAAAAAAAAAGACTCGGATAAGCAGCCGAAGCTTACCCGCGCGTGAGGGTTGATTACCAAGAAATAAACCTAGGTACCAACCAACCACTGTGATTTATTTTCCCCCTGAAGCGCCGAGGCGAGCAGCAAACCGTAACGGGACTCGGTCGCCAATGAGCCGTAGGCCCAAAACGGAAGAAGTATCCACACACATAATTTACTAGCAACAATACCTTACCGGTTTTCCCTTGCTGGTCTTGTCCTCATGAACTTTTTGGGGCATCTTTGAAGATGACTCTTATTTTCTATTAAGGGGGACATGTCGCCGGATGGTAGCTGCTTTGAGAAGACGAGAGAACTGGGTTCAGCATGATGATTACGTGTCTTCGCTGACAAATTGCATATGTGTGTGGATATCTCTCTCTCGTATTTGCGCCTTCCGTTAACACGTTTAACACGCTTGCCTTTCGCTCCATCATCTGCGTCTTCCACCACGATCAATCATCGTGTCCTTCTTTTAAAGCATTCGTGAATCCACGTCTGTCGCTGCTGCTGTATTTGAGCTGGAACTGTCCATCATTGCGTCTTCATCATGTCAAACTCTGGACAATTGTCTATGCCACTGACGTTTTCTGCTGATGCCGACACGGATATCTGGAAGAAGCCGCCCGCCCACAATGTATTCACAGGCAAGTTGTCAGAAAGAAACAGAAAATTGAATATCTTACTCAAATACACACTTGGATCTTTTAAATTGATTCAAACTCTTCATTCCAACACTGCTAACTTGTGTTCCAGCACCGTACCGCCCGCACTCGAGCGGCCCAGCCCTCAAGTTCGCCTCTGCCACCATAACCTTTGCAGCCACGTACACGCACCAATTTGACCAGGCCGGCATCCTGCTCTCCTTCACCAATGGCTCTGACCGAAAATGGATCAAGTCGGGCGTCGAGCTGTTTGATCAGAAACCACGCCTCTCCACCGTCTGCACGGACAACTTCTCGGACTGGAGCGTGGCCGACGTCCAGTCCCACGCAGAAGATGTCCGCGCCGGCCGCCGGTCCGTCACCATCTTGATTGAGGGCAACAATGACGAATCAGGCAAGAGCATGTGGGTTTATCATGTCGAGGGACGGGACAAGGTGCCGCTGAGGGAGATTACTTGGCCATACGGGTCGGCGGCGGAGGGATGGCAACTCGAGGTCTCGGCGGCCATTGCGAGGCCCTCCAAGGACACGCAGGATGGGCTCGAGGCCACTTTTCAGGCCTTTGAGGTGCAGTGGAGGGACTAAGCTGTGAAGTACACCGACCAGTCCTCTGTGCGGTGAGCGATGTGGTGACGGGCATCTGCGATGAATTTGCTTCTGCTGAAAGAGCATGGTGAAGACATGCAAACTTGGGCAAACCGAGGCTACTTTGTAAACTTGTACATTTCCAGCCTACATCTTCCAAGAGATAAGGGGGGGTTGATGTTGTGGTGGTCCACGTCTTCGACGCTGCCGTCGAAACAGGTCACTGACCCTCGCTACCACACGCACAATCAAAACAGGCTCCAATGGGCCCAGAAATAAGTGGCAAGTTTCTATTCTTGATTAGAACCAAACTGCTTTTGCTGCTGCGCAGCAGTCAACCGTCCGTGTAGCTCCCACTCGGCCCGCACGTTACTGGCCAGCCTCCCACGCGTGCGCGTACAGATCCATCTCCTGCACGAGGCCGATCCTTTTCGGCTTCCAGTCCAGGTACAGGCGCGCCCTTCCGCTCGAAGTCTGGACGGAGGACCCGAGCGCGGCGAGGAAAGCATTGTCGCCCGGCCCAACGAACTCGAGGTGCGGCGACGCCCCCGAGGTGGTGTGCTTGGCAGCCACAACGCGCGCAAACGCCTCGAGCACGTCCTTTGTGTTCTCGGTGCTGGAGCTCAGGTTGAAGACGGGATGGACGCCGGTGCCGGCGAGCGACGGCAGACGGACGACGGCGGCCGAGACGGCCTCGGCCACATCATCGACGTGCACGAGGCCAGTGCGCGCCGTCGGCTTCACCGGAACCTGCACCGTCGTCTTGCCCGCTGTCACATCGTCGTAGATGGGCTTGTAAAAGGCGGTCCAGATGTTGGACGTGCGGCCGTAGATGACGGCCGGTCGCAGGACCATGACGTCGAGCCAGTCGCGGCTCGCGAGCACCTGGCGTTCCACCTCGGGACGCCAGCTCACCAGGTCGAGCGGCTTGGCCCTGGACGTGGGCAGGCCGACCGGGTCGAGATCCGAGGCCTCGCCCGCCGTCTCGCCGTGAACCCAGAAGCCCGAGAGATAGATGTATCCGAGCCTGGGGTGCCGTCCGACCTGGTCCTGGGCCCGCTGCTTGGCCACGCCCACGATGGTGTCGAGTATCTTGGCGCTGTCGCCCTTGGCGCTGGTGCAGTCAATGACGGCATCGATGGCATGTGTCCCAATGGCCTCGACCAGCTCCTGCGGATGATTTGCCGGGTCGGGACACACGACGGGCACCACCTCGTCCCTGGCGAGCTTGGCGACCGAGCCCGAGGACCGCGTCAGTCCGTACACGGTGTGCTGGCCGGTCCGGCGGAGCGCATGGGTGATTTGGCTGCCGACGTATCCCGACGCTCCGAGGACCAAGATTCGAGGCATGCTGTGACGGTGGACTTTGGTATCAGAGAGGACAGCCAAGAACGAAGGAGGAAATTTTCATGCAATAATACGTTATCGGCGGCTGCGGCAGAGAAAAAAAAAGCTATATATACAAAGAATTTGTTCTCTAAAACAAGCCGGTTAAAAACCACAAAAGATAATTTGTAATACGACGCGCCGCGCCGGAACCTGCGGCGCCAGCAATTTACGTAGCTCCATCTTGGAAAACATGGTGACGCCGATCTCGAGCGCCCAACTCCAAATAATCACGACGGGGGCTTGCCCAAAGCGGAAAAGTGAATGAGTAATTCGAGCGGCGGACCGGGGGAAAAAAGAAAAAGAAAGCAAAGGAACAAAAGCTAGGGGATCACTAATGCCACCGAAGCCGCTTGGCTTATAATTGTGGTGGGAACGTCTAAGGCAAGCTAGCCATTACAAATTGGCCCTTTTTGTCTGTTCCTTGAAAAATTGCATGAAGCATTCAGACTGACAGTTTTTTTTTTTTTTTTAAGACAAGGTCCTTCTCCACGCCATTTCTCCCCATGCGATAATGACAAAGGCGGCTGCTGCTGCTTTCAGAGCTTGATTTTTGTTGACGAGGGCTGTCGCCGCGACAGGTATGAATTAAGTGTATTTGTAAGTGAGGGCATGAGATCCTGACAAATGGACCTTTTTTGTTTGTGTGATTTTGACCTCGGGACGGTGTAGCCTGACGTTGTAGGCCTGTTGACGCTTTTTCGCAGATCAATCACCTTGAGGGCTGTAAATGTGCTGATTTACTTTTGGACCCTTGTCGGTAGAACTGCGAATGATTCCACCAAGACAAGAATCACACAAGACTTGCGTGGCCGGATGATATCCGATGAAACAGTCCGTAGCCGATTGTGCTTGCTCCGCCATCCTCCCGTTGTCTCGGATTTCCGGAAACGAGACACGGCGTTTGCCTTTGGTCGTGAACGTAGTAGCCAACATGTCCCAGACAGAGCTTGCAACATGGTGCCCTTTCTCCTAGAGAAGACCTGAGCCTCTCCTCATCTGCACAAACCCAGCAATGAGGCACAGCACGAAAATGACAGACACGAGGCTCATGAGCGCAGCGGCATATCTCGGCCTCAGCTCCGGCGGCACCGCGCTCAGATCCCTCGTCCACTGAGGCAGCCGGATCACGTCGGCCTGGATGACCCAGACGAGGACGAAGACGGTGATTGTGGCGAGGGTGACGACGGCTCTCGTGACGTCGAGAAGCCTCTGCGTCACGGAAGCTGACGAGCGAGGCATCGGGTCTTTGACTTTTTGGCAATGATGAGGAGCCGCGAGGAGTGACGTCCGCGGAGAGTCAACGTTTTTTTTTTAAATATTTTGCAATCTCTGCTTAAAAAATGACGAAATGTGCAGACTCCATTGCAAGAAAATGCTTTGGTGTCGATACGAACTCGACGAGGCACGGCTTGTCATGACTCTTATCGTGGGCGTCAGCATGCAACCCTTGCTCGACACAGTCGCATCCTGGCCGGATGACGGGACGTGGGACAGATGCATGCAGCGCAGCGTCTTGATTCGTTGCCTTGTCCTTGTGCTCTTTGGTTTATTTTTGCCGCCTTGAGCATGCCGTGTCGGGACATTTTGGTCACCATCTTTCCTTACAAATATTGCCCTTTTTTTTTTCCTTTTTTTTTTTCCTTTTTCTTCCTGAAATCTTCTTATGCTCGAGAAAACTCTAGAAACAATATACCCCTCCTTCAAAGCGACTCGAATATGAATGCTTCCCAGACAGTGTCCTCGCCTCAGTCCGATCCAGGTGAGGCCATGACGACGGAACCCGTCAGCTGACGACATGAAATCTGACTGTGCGCATCGTGGATTACTTGGCCTGTCTGTCTTTCGACACCAAAACTACCTAGCCTTGGAAGGTGGGAGGAAACGCATCGACTCGTCTTTGCATGTGCTCCATGATATCGCTTGACCTTGTTCCCGACTTGAACTTGAATTCGCGCGCGCACTCAAAGCATCACAGCATGAGTACGAGGCAAAAAAACCGCACCGGCACCAAACAGCCGGAACCACTCGAGACGACGATCCAAGCGGCCCCGGGCCAAATAGAAAAAAGAAGATGAAAATAGAAGGAGAAGTAGGAGGCACAAACCCAGCTCAAGTTTGCAGAACCCTCGTCGCTCCCTTGATTGAAATGAAACAAGAGAGGGGCTCGGCCAAAAAAAAAAACTCCTCCAAGCCAGTGCCGCCCATTGGAATGCAATCAAACACGTTGCGCAAACGTGACAAAGAGCCAGCCAAAAAGGACATTAAAACGCCAACGCCAGACACAAACATTCTTTGCCCACGGTCTAAAATCAGCCAAACGTAGTCACAAGCCTCACTTGTTCCCGAGTCCAAAACCTCCACACTCTCTCCCCCCGCTCCTCATTTCTTCCTCTTCTCTGCAGCCCAGCACGCAACCCTTTTTCACTTCGCGCTCATCCTCGCGAAAAAAGAAAAGAAAAGGTTCACCATGGCACCGCTCAAACCGGGCACTGTCCGCAAACACAATGCCTTTCTACTATGCCTCTTTTCTAGCCTCGTCATTTCCTTTGCCCTCTTCGCATACTTTATGTTTTGGCCCATGACGCAGTTCGCCGCCAAGGGTGACGGCGGGCAGAGTTCGTGAGAGGCGTGGTTGCGAAATGCGGTTTGAGGACAGAGGCGAGGCGTGAGGAGATTGGATGCCGCGAGATGCGGATGGATGAATGAATGAATGCTGCCGATGGGTGCGGGCCTTGAGAACGACTTTGCTGAGCCTTTTTTTTTTTTTTTTTTTTTAAACGAGGGCACAAAAACTGTTTTCATTGGGAATAACAAGAAGAAACGCCATCTCACGCCAATCAGGTCCTGCCCTCACGAATGAAACAGAGGAAGAAAACCTCTCACGCAAATCAAGTCATGTACATCAAGAAAAAAAACACCAAGTCAAGTTCCAGCCAACCAACACTCTCTTCCATTGTTGACGCGTACCACGCATCCGAGTCTATATCCGCAACACGACATCACAGCACATCAGCTAGCCACCAAATGAGCATACTGATGGGGAGAAAGCGTCAAAGACAGACAGACAGGATTGGTTCAAGGCAGTGGCGCTCGGAGGGTAGGACAGATCAACAATGACATCGTATATGATTCATCCACAACCAACAATGTACTCGATGAAAAGGATCATGAGGCGCAGGCAAGGCATTCGATTCGAACAGCAAGAGGACAGAGAAAGGATTCCAAATCCATAGTCAATCGTAAGGGTATCACAAGTGATGCGCGACACGACATTCACAACTCCAGGCAAGCGAGGTGACTGGCTTTCATTACCTCAAACTAGAAAGAAGCCTCGGCACAACAAGCATCTTCAAAAATAAATGGCCCTCAAGACCACGTATTTTGATCAATCTCTTTCGTCTTGTTGGCCGGCGACATTCTTTCCTTTTCCCAATCAAGACCATGCAATTTCCCATCCTCGTCAGAAAAGAAAAGAAAAGAAAGCATTCTTGTTGGTCTGCATCGTCCCGTGATATGGAAGAGACGCGACCGTTGCCCAATGTGCCGAAAATGAACTTGGGGGCCGCAGGGAACCAATCTGGGCTCGGTGAAGGGAAGTGGTGTTAAAAATTTGGCGTGAACCCCCTCAGACGATCCAGAGTTCCCGTGTAACTGTTTCTTTCCAGCCCTTGAATCTCTGATGTCATGGGAACAATCGTCTGGCATCTTCCAAGCAGTGGAATCTGCCGACAACGTTCAAAACCCAAAACTCGAGAGACCGTGAGCGTGCTCCAAACATTCTCCAAACTTGCTCCGTCCATGAATATGGAGCTGAGAACCACGACAAGACCGGATTCAGATCATCATGAGAAGCAACAATACCTGCCGAGAAGCAGAACAAAAGAGAGACAAAGGGAATTTCCGCACACAAAAAAAACAAGGGAAGCTAGACACAAATTGTGAGGGGAGGACGGCGAGTCGCGGAAACGGCGTAATTAGATCCTCCCAACCCAGTACTCATCATAATTGCCGGCCAGCCACCGAGCAAGAAGCAAAAAAGGAGTTGTCATGTCACGACTCCCCACGTTGGAAAGACGTCAATCTGATGAGGGGAGCTGAAAGTTGAAAATCATAAAACGCTGTCAAACGTCCCAAAAAGTCCACACAGGATTCGCACAAGATTCTGTTGTCGCCCTTCTTTTTTTTTTGTGCTTTTCTTATTTTGGGCCGTACCCTTGCTTTGTTTCCCGCTTCTTGAAAGGCATTCTCGTTGCTTCGTCCATACTGCTGAAATCCAGAAATCTCATTCTCAACTCTGACAATCCAGTTCCATGGGGCAAGCTCGGCATGCTCAAAGACTTGAACCTCGTGTGCCGAAGACAAGCTCATTCTCTAGACCGTGCCGGGCGAGCGAGCATTCGTCACGTCAATGACGTCGTCCAGATGATTGCACATGGCCACGAACAAGTCAAAGTACAGTTTGCTGCCCCCTGCCTCCATCTCAGCTTGCATGGTTCCGCTCCGCTTAAAGGTCTTGCGGCAGCGGATGATCAGGGCGAGGTAGTGAGCGCGCAGGCGGCTGTCCGAGTCGGGCGTGTGGGCGTAGGCGTACTGGGCAGACCGCAGGATGGTGCCGACATCGATGCCGGCCTGCAGTCCTTGCTTGCGCAGTGCCAGACACTTTAGCTCCTCGAGGCCGTATCGATCCGCGGAACAGTAGACAACCGTGTCGCGGAGGACCTCGGCCCCGACGCCCAAGACGAAGACGGTGGCATTGTTGGAGGCTGTGCCTGCGCGGCCACCTCTGTTTTCGGGGGTTGGTGATGTGTGAGGCGTCCTCGCGCGGTCTTCGAGATCCCAAGAGTTGCGGGACCTGCTGTGCAGCAGGCGAGGATAATAGTCGCCCTTGTACAGATACTCGAGAACGGCGGAAAAGACCTCGGGTTCCTCGTCAGGGAGAAAGATCCTCTTACTCTGCGAGTCGGCAAAACTGTCTCGGCAGACGGCGTCGAAGAAGGGCGACTGGCGGAGGACGTTCTCGTGCGCTGCGAAGAGCCTGCCGTCGCGGCCAACGGTGACGGTCACGATGGCCGACGGAGTGACTGGATGCTGGGCCATCAAGTCATGCTCTGTGAGCGATCGTTGCAGTCTCGATAGCTTCGTGGGGTCCCGGGAAAAGCTCGACTTCTTTCGTCTCGCAGACTTGTCGACGCGGCTCTGGTCTTGCGACCGGAACGAGCGTGCAAACATGGCGGCGGCGGACAGGCGGCGACGGGCTTGGATATTTGTAGAGGGTGAATTGAGCGTATCGAGCAGGGCAATTTGACAGGCGACAAAGACCAGGACAGGTCAAGCCCGCCCAATATCGACAGGCTGGCTACCTGAAAGAGCGCGCCAAGACTATCGCGCGACGGGGAGGGCGTGAATCGAGAGGCGCGGATGAGAGAAGATGAAAGAGAGTGGACGACGCACAAAAAGGCTCTTAACAAAGGGGTCCGGGCAGAAGAAATACCGTCCTGAATAAACAAGACGACAGATCCTCTTGGAGGCTTTGCGACCCTGCCTTTTCGGTTGTGAGTGGGGAGGAAGAAAGAAAGAAAGAAAGAAAGAAAGAAAAAAAAAAAAAAGAAAAAAAAAAGAGCCGGAGGGGCTGGATGG